>MNCI01003839.1:0-92406 GCA_015680685.1 Gnetum montanum
GATTGCTCTTACTATTCTTGTTGCCCGATAGAAACTTCTAATAAAATTTTTCCATAGAAACACTTGTGTTTAAAAGCCTTAAGAGCATTTTAGTAGTAAATTTTGTTATTGTGCAACATGTGGGAACTGCTATTAGGATTGTTGTAAGAGAGCCTCTGTTTGTAGTCACGCCGTTGAACAATTCAGTAGTCAAGAGGGTTCAGAAAATCCTTAGTATTTTGATGGGACCAAAATAGCTTCTTTTTATCTTTAAAGTGAATTCCCGTGGTATTTCAATCAAAAATTGTCAAGTATTTTAAAGGTTCTGTTTGAATGCAATCGTTGACATCTATTATCTTGTCAAAATGGACTCTCGTACATGGTAGTTTACGCAACAATTTTTGGTAGCATAGTAGGATTGTCTTGAAGAAATTGCTTGTTTGAGCCTTGGAAGTTTGAACAATTCGTAGATATTGAATTTGAGATAGCTTTATTGCGAAGTGTTTACTCGTGTCATTTTACCTTGTTTAAATATTTGAGGTCTACACAAATCTGCTTTCTTTTCTTTTCTGTCTATTTCCATTGAATCTTGCTCTATTTCTAGTTTTCTTGTAGAACTATCTCTTTCTCTGGGGAAAATTAGGAGTAGATTGCAGAGTTGTGCTCAAATGTTTTTGCAAGATTTTATTTGTTACAAGTAGGTATTATAAGGACCGCGTAGACTAGGCAATTGAACAAAATAGGAAATTTTCAACAACTCACAGTACTTGGCAAAGTTGGCTGAATCTCTTTAAAGTAAGTCATTTGTAGTTTACATACAACGCAATCGTTACATTTCTCACAAACGCACGCTGCAACAGCACATACACATACTCACATTAACTACTGAGTTTATTTGGAGGTATCTGGGCCTTGGTGTTGCCAGAGACCAGCAGGCACCTAAATCCTATTCGAAGATACTCGTTGGCGGTCATGTCCCAAACAGTCGCTAACACAACCATTGATGATTAAAGATGCTTCAAAAATAATGTTATTGAGCATTTTTTTATTTTTAGAGCCATATTGTGGATTTATAAAATGGCCTTATGTTTCAGTTATGTATTTCATGTATCGTATACTCTAAGGATTTGCACTTAAGATGTTGGAATAACATTGCATGGATTTTGGTTAAGTGATTTTACTCTTCATTTTTGTTAAGTATGATTATTAGGTTGTAAGTTTCATACTTCTTGATTTAAGCTTATTAAAGAATTAAATTTTGGAATTTTAAGTTTTAGATATATAATATATTGAATTTAATCATGTTCCTTGAGTGATTTTATAAATTTATCTATGGTTAAATTTTAAAGTATGATACATAAACACATTCTCACCATGATTTAATCTAAAAAAGAGGTTGAGAGTTAGAGTGCACATAAAGCACCTTCTCAAAAGACCATTTGTTTGATGCATCATTTATTCAAGCTAGCAAATAGAAGAAGCATATGTTTGCCTCCACTTTATGTTTATTGTTCTCTTAATTTTTATTGTTTTAATGTTCTCTCTCTAGTTTAATGTAGAATAAATATATCTTTCTCATATTTTTCAAAAAGTACAATCAAGAATAGTAGTTTCACCAATTTTAGCATCTTAGTTATAACATCTATATCATTTAGTTTCATTATTTCAAGCATTTCAACATTTTAGCTTTCAAATTTCATTCCAAGTGATCCAAGAAAAAACCTTCAAAAGATAAGCCTAAAATTCCAAATCTTATACAGCCAAGACTCCCTTAAGGTAGCCTCTATATGAGTCTTAGATAATCCTTGTAGTTTGTTGATGAGTGACAAGATACCCCTACACTCAACCATACGAATACGAACGTTTTCACGCATGGTCTGGTTGAACTCTGCAAACGGACTAGTTGTGGCACCTAGACGGTTATCCTTAGGTTGCAGTTCACTATCTTCCCACCTAGACTAGTATTATATTTTTCATGTATGGTTTAGTCCAGAGTGAGTTGTATGATGTGTTCCTAATCTAATACTACTCCTGAGGCAATGGAAGGTAATATTAACTAAGCTAAGCTAGGAGAGAAAAGGTAAAAGAATTTAATCTAGCCTAAGTGTGATGAGCATCCATTCCTTGATTATCCATACACATCTTGGACTTTGTGCATGACTACCACTGGGATTACCAAGCGTAGATCCTAGGTACACCACTGGGTTACCAAGTAGTCACACTTAAATGCTTGCAATCAAGTCGTACTCATTCCGTGTTTCACGAGATAAGGGTGAGATAGAGATTAACTAGGAAAGTAGTAAATAACAATTAAATAAATAAAGTGGATGTTGTTCTTGCAATGTGCTATGGGATCCTAACCACAAAGGGTGTCATGGGTGCCTAAGGTGATGCTTTGATGATGAAAGGGGACTATCGTCTAGTCAACATTGAGGTCCCAACGTCACTAGAGGGCACACGAACCACAAATGGTTCATGTGCTAGTTCTACATTGTTATTAACACTAATAGCATTGATGATATAACCTACACCACTAGCATTGAGGGGAGAGTTTCATTGATTGATTCCCTAGTCATACAAGATTACCCTCATCAAGGACTAATTTTCCCTGATCAACCATGCGTTGAATGTTGTCTTTTAATGGCAAGTAGTAGTTTGTGTCATGGCCATGCAACTAGTGATAGTTGTAGAACTAATCCAATCTAAAGTTTTTAGGGACTAGGGGCCCATCTGACATAGCTGTAGAGGGGTTTCTGAGAACATCACAGTACCTCTCATGGCATTTTCATGTATCCTTGCACATTTTTTTGTGTTGGATGGGCCTTGCACTAAGCAACTAATCCAAGAGCTCAAATAGCTTGATGGGCAAGGGGGTATACTTTGAGTGATCCTTGTACTCAAAGTTTGACCTTTGGGGAGCTTGCTCCATGGCAACTAATCGTGCAAGCTCATTGGTTCTCATAGTGCCAAAACCTGATGCCTTGTTATTGTTGTTGGATAGGGCTTTAGGCACCTTGGCCATTAGCTTAGTGTTGTTGGGCTTGGCCTCATCGGCCACAACTACAATAGTTGTTGTTACCTTTCCTTTTTCCTTGTCATTTTTTGTATCCATTTTTTTATAGGCCACATAGGCCGAGTCCTTACTAGCTTCCATTGCATCTTATATGCTCTTCATTTGAGCAAATTCTTGGTTGAGAGAGCGCAGGGCTAAGCAATATAGTTTTGACTTGATAAAGTCATTTACTGCACCTTTAAAGATAGCTAGAAGGTGAGTTCCCGCTATCAACTCATGAATTTCATTAAGGGAAGCACTCCAACATTGTATGAGTTTTTGTACTAGCTCTTGCGCCCCTTGCTTAATGTTCATTAATTGGTCTAGAGTAGCATCAGGCTTCAAGTCGTACTTGAAGGGAGTTACAAATTGGCTGAGAAGCTCCTCCAAAGTTGATATAGAAGCTCTAGGAAGCACACAGTACTAGTCAAGAGCCTTGCCAATTAGGCACATAGCAAAGATACAAATGATTATGTGTGGCCATGCCTACAAAAGCAAGCATTTAGAACAAAAAGTTTCAAGGTGTGTGTTGGGATTCCCCTCACTGTTACATTTTATGAATTGAAGAACTTGGACCCCATGAGGAAAAGTTAGTGGTGGGACCACAAGATTGATGGGGTCATCTTGATAGAAGTCCATCACATAAACCATTTCTAAGTTGGCTTCTTTAAGCCTCCTAACCTCTTTCGTGAGTGTTTTCATGAGCTGGAATGCTTAGTTGAAACTCGGGGATGATGCAGCATGTTACACTAGTTGCATTGCCAGTGGTGTCGTCTGAGTGGCCAATAGCCCTATTATGGGTTGTGCTACCACATGGGATGCTTGTTGAGTTTTTTTTTTCATGTATTGGAGGATTTGTGATAACTGTGTCATAGGCACAAAGGTTGCATCCCACCACACAGTTGCAACATGGGCTATGGTTGGAGGTGCTATTGAGATGACTGGGATGAAGGACACCTAACTTGTTTGCAACTGAGATATAGGCATTGCATGCACATACGGCTGAGTCAGCATCATAGATGCTTGTAGGGAAGGCTGCATATATTTTGAGGATATGACAAAGGGGAAAGTGGCAGAGAGCCTTACACTATGCTGTGCATGCAATACTTGGTGGCTGGATACCACAAGTGTGGATGTGGATGGAAGAAGTGACGTTGCTATCCCAAAGAAGGCAAATGACTGTCACTAGTGCAAAAAAAAAAAGTGGAGGCAAGCTATTGGACAAAGCTGTAAAATGGAACACTACTATTTGAATGGGACTCAAACTCCTCTTGCCCATCCTATACGGGCTCTTCATAGTCTGATGTCACATCTTGTTCTTTTGGAGCACTTACCCTAATGAGTTGGTCTGGTAGCCACCTAAAAGTGATAGTGAGTGGGATGAACACATCAGGGGTAGGAAGGAACTCTTTCCCATTTTGGTGAATAATTTCAAAGTTGTGCTTTACTTCTATTTCTTGGTGGTCTAGGGATAGGCCAACTTGAAGCTTTGCACAAAGGAAGTTGTACCTTTCGTTGTCCAATGCACTATATTCAAGTGTTTAGATACACAGTCTGAGTGACTACTATTGTGGTCATACAAGACTGAGTGTTGTTCAATGTCTACCACCTGTTGAACAAGACGAGCTACTTTCATGCTTAGATCAAAGGTTGAAGTGTTCATGGGATTCATGTTGTTGTGTAGAAAAATGTAAGAAAAGAAAGCACTGGTAGAAAATCTTCAAGTGCAAAAAATGTTGAAAAATGGCTAAGTATGCAAACTATGAAAATAGGCCAAAAATGAGCAACTCTAGAAATTCTATGAAAAAGTGACTAACTCTGGCATTACACTCATTATACTCTAAGAGGTTGTTGTGTTGTCCAGAGCACACAGAGCTTGACACAACAAACATAGTTGGGCTTTTCATCCTACAAGGTTCAAAGGGAACCAACAACTAAGACCAGTCTACACCAACTGAAATGTAGACAACTCCTACACTAGCCTATGATCCAACTACTACCGTGGTAGGTCCATAGGCGTGTTATCTCTACACTACCTTGAAACTAGTAACAGAGGTGCAAAAAGCACATGGGACTACCCTTAAACACAGAAGGAATGGGAAGCCCTCCTTCTAGAGCCAAAAACTATGATGTCCAAAAACGTCGATGGCTGGAACACCGAGAGGTCAACAAGCATACAACCTAACCCCGAATCTATGCAAGGTTCATGTTGGGACACAAAAATGAGAAGCCTTGAATAGGCTGGTCCATCATATAGGGACTTACATGGTGTTAAAATGATTTTATGTGAAAAGGGATTTACACTATGCTATGCACAGACACCAAGACTAGCTAAGCTAAAGCATAGTAGGGTGTCCCAGACTAAAAACAACAACATGAGCATGTAAATATGTTTCAAACAATAGAAAAGTGCAAGATTTATGCTTAATATCAAAGAAAAATGCTTGGAAAAGAAATGGAACAAAGCTTAAGAATGAAAAATGCACCACCCCAAAAATGGGGAGCATAACTATTACTAAACAAGAGGTGAAAATGGTAAGTGGTGTTAGGCAAACACAATGGCAGCATAGCAGTGTAGTCACAATCACACTAATTACACTACCTACATTAACGAGTGTAGTAGAGCATAGCAAGGACACTTAGCCCACTTTTGAAAAAATCTACAGTCTTCCTCCATGGTACACTAGCTATGCTTTAGGGCATAGTAGGAGAGGTAGCATCAGAAATTAGAAAATGTGCCAAATGTTTTTTCTATGTCGAGCTAGCTTGATAGATCCTTCTCCAACACTTAGGCAAAACTGGACACTAGAACTTGTGCTATGCTTACTACGTTGGGGAGTGTAGCAGAGCATAGCAACCCAAGAGATAGAAAATTTGCCAAACTATTTTTCCCATCTAAAGAAATTTTGACAACCTCTAACCTAGTACTTTTGCAAACTTGCCACTAGAACATGTGCCACACTGGATATGCTTGGGAGCATAGCAAGCGTGAAAATTGAGGAGATAGAAAATTTTCCAAACTATTTCATTTATCCAAAGCGACCCTTGACCACTTCTAGCTTGACACTTGGGCAAACTGGCCATGTAAGTGTATGCTACATTGGCTACGCTAGGGAGCATACTAGGCAGACTGAGAGCATAGTAGGATACTTAGAAAAATTTTCATGCAACTACTACTGACACCTAGAAAAATTTTGCAAAACAAGCCTTGATGTATACGACACTCAAGAGCGTACCACTACACTTAGAAAATATTTGCGATGTTTTGAAACTTAGACAAATTTTCCGTTGAAGATGTAGAAACCTGAAATTGGTGATGTTTTAATTCTGATGATTTTTATTATCATTTTAGGGATGATCAAAATAGAAAAATTATAAGGCACAAGGATGTCACTTTTAATGAACATGTTGTGTACAAGGATAGGTTCGAATCAGAATCTAATAATGTAGGAAAGCAAGAAAAGGAAAGTGACAAGGTTGAATTGGAAGAGATATCTAAAAGGGATGTAGCTAGAAGGATTCAACAAAAACCTAGAAACAAGATAGCTAGAGATGAAGTTGAGGTTGAGTTAAAAATAGTTATACCAAAGCCTCAGTTGGGAAGGTCTACTAGAACACCAAAGCTTAGAGATAGGTACTTTCCCTCATTACATTATTTACCTTTCACTGATGCTAGGGAACTAAAATGTTTTATGAAGCAATGCAGGTAATAGATCATGTTAAGTCAAAGTTGGCTATGAGAGATGAGATAAAGTCACTCCAAAAGAATACAGCATGGACACTGACTAAGTTACCAGAAGGAAAGAGGACATTGCAAAATAATGGACATATAGGGTCAAGGAAGAACATGATGGCAAAAAAAGATACAAGGTAAGGTTAGTAGTTAAGGATTTCCAACAAAAAAGAGGAATTGACTACACAAAGATTTTATCTGCTATAGTAAAGTTGACTATCATTAGATTAGTGCTAAGTATTGTGCCTACTAATGATTTGCATCTAGAGTAGTTAGATGTCAAAACTTCTTTCTCGCATGGTTGCTAGAATTCTAATTTTTGGTTGCTACCATTCCTTTGTATTCCTTGGACATGGAAGGGCAATTCCTTGAAAGTTGAAGAGTCGACCATTACAAAAGTTGAAGTGTCAACCATTATAGAAGTTGAATGGTTGATTTTTATAGAAGTTGAAGGGTCAATTGTTACAAAAGTTTAAGGATCAAAATTTTATCTCTTCATTTTATTTGAAAGTTTGATATATGCTCTAATTTGTACTAGACCCGACATACCACATGCAGTGGGAGTTGTTAGCAAGTTCATGTTTGATCCAAGAAGGAAGCATTTTGAAAGTTGTAAAGTGGCTCCTAATATATCTAAAAGGAACTTCAAGTGTGAAAGAGGTAGTAGGGTTGCTGGTAGCCTGCTACCTCCGCCATGGTTCAGGGGCCGTGGGGGCACAAGGGATCCTCCGCTCCTTGTGTCTTCGGAACCATACTGGCATGGCAGTTCCATGCACTAGTAAGAGGAGGTTATGACCTACCTCATTACCCCACTTGATAGGACCTTGCCTAGGATGGTTGCATAGTTCAACTCTATGTTGGGGTGTTTTTACCGGGTGTGTCATGGGACATGCTATGGGATGTTGCAAGTGCTCTTTGGAATGCAACACCAACTACCAGCATGCGGTGATGAATCTGAAGCGTTCAGCTGGTAGTCCCTGTGGTGTCCACGCAAGTGGAGCAAGGGAGTACTATCTAGCGTGTTAGTGTATCGTGAATATTGTTTATGAAACACTACTCAAGAGACATGCTAACACTAACACATTATTTGTTGGCATGTGTTTCAGGCTTGTTGATTGTTGAGGCGTATTCATCTTGAGTTTTTTCCTGATTCAGAATCTTCTTGGGAAACTCTTGGGGTGCCAAACAACGTGCTCAAGGAAAACGTTGTTACAGATGGTATCATAGCCTCACAGTTTCAGTTGTTGGTAAAACTTTCTCACTAAGTGGGTATTAGGGTTTGTGGTTTGTGAGGTATCCTTTTTCACCATTCTCAACTTCTGCTAGCCACTCCCTTGGAGGGTGGCCTCGTGCTAAAGCTTCCTTTAGCAAACATGGAGCCGGGTGGACCGAGTAACATGGTTGATGTTCAAACAAATCCAGAAATTGAGGCTGAANTGAGTAACATGGTTGATGTTCAAACAAATCCAGAAATTGAGGCTGAAATAAAACTTGGTCAAGATGAGACTAAGTTTCAAATGTTATGGGATCAGGTCAAGGAAATTAATGAGGCCTTAGCCCATTCTGGTCCAAAGAACGTCGATGTGATCCATCACATTTTGAAAGATGTTGACTTGCCACAAAAAAAGATGGATCTTCACTCCAAGGACAGGGTGAAATTGGCAGAGGCTAAGGTTTCGATCTTGGAAGATCATCTGGATCGCATGATCAACCTCTATAAGGATCTATTTGGATCCTTGGAAGAGGCACAAACAAAAGCATCCTTGGTTGAGGACTTAGTTGGTCGGGTGAAAGTTCTAGAGGATGCATTGGTGGGGGTAAATCAGGAACTATCTGATTTGAAAATTGAAAATGCCATCCTGAAATCCTCCTTAGCAGGACGCTTGGCAAATGAGCCAGTAGCGATGGCTCGTATCAAAGTTAGAGAATCAAGTTCTTATGATGGTGAGAGAAATGATGCTAAAATAGATGTCTTCCTCCATGATGCGAAGATGTACCTAAATACTGAGGGTGTTCCTGCAACCCAAAAGGTCTCCACAGCATCACAATTTCTCATAGGAAGTGCTAAGATATGGTGGCTTAGTCTCCTCCGTGTCCAAGAAAAGGACACCATGATAGAAAAGATCGAGACCTGGGACAGCTTCAAGGCTGCATTGATCAAATAGTTCCATCTTGGGAACTCTAAATGGGTTGCTAGAACCAAGCTAGAGACCCTGAAACATTCGGGGAAGCTTGAGGATTATATCAATAGCTTCCAAGAACTCATGTTGCTGATTCCTGATATGGGAGATCGGGGTTATTTCTTCAAATTCATAAATGGGCTACAACCATGGGCGCAAATGGAATTGCATCAAAGAGGCATTGACTCCCTCACGGAGGCTATTGCAGCTACTAGTACTTTTCTGGACTTCAAGGCAACGAAGCCAGATAAGGGCAAGCCTAGGAAGGGTAAGCATGGCATGCCCTCCCACTCTCAGAGAATAGATACAGGATCCATCAAAGGTGGGAATACCTTTAGATCAGTTCAGCAAGGTAGTTGCTCGATGGGTGGTCCTCCAGGCAACCAAGGCTTCCAACAAAAATGCAAAGATACAGGAAGCAAGTGGCAACCTGGGGCCAAGAAGAAGTAGTTTACAGGAGGTGCCTTTAAGAGGCTAATTCAATGCTTCTTGTGTCCTGGAAATCACTTGGAAAGAAATTGTCCCCTCAGTTCAGGAAGGACTGAGAATAGGCAGGGGCCAGCTCCTAGGAAACAATTGATGGCACTTGATTATCGTCTTGATCCATGCCTTCAAATTACTGATGGAAACACATCAGGGGAACAGCGAAGGCTAGCGGTGATGATGGAATTATCAGACATGGTTACACAGAGGTCAAGAGTTGGAAACTCCCAGAATCCTAATCCTAATACTCTACATCAGATTCAATTGGCCCCAATCACTGTGAGCACGAGTCAGCTGAGTGCCCTCATTGATAATGGGGCTAGTCACAATTACATGGTTCTAGCCATGGTGAAAAACCTACAACTAAAGATGGAACCTTTCCAAGCATCCTATAAGTTGGCCAAGTTCAGGCCCCTTCGGTGCATCGGGGTGTGTCGTGGTGTCCCCATTTAAGTGGGCTCATGGCAAGGAGTGCTAGATTTTTCAATTCTAGACATGGACTTCTTTCAGGTCATTTTGGGGCAAGAATTTTTACGCAAGGCCAAGGTTTTCACAACCCCACACTTGGACCTAATTTCTATTTCACATGAAAGCTCCCCATGAATCGTTCAAGCTCATGGAGCATAGATGGGAAAGGATAAGGACACTAGCCCCCAGATTGTGTCACCAATGGTGATGAAACGCTTGGCTAGGGACCCTACCAGAAGATTTTTGCTAGCTATGCAAATAGGTGACCCTTCTAAGTCTTGTGGATATCAAGCTATTATTGACCCATGCATAGCACAGGTGCTCGATCAGTTTAAAGATGTGATGCCACCTGAACTACCTGGTAGTTTTCCACCTCGTAGAGTAGTGGATCACAAAATTGAATTGTAGCTTGGCACTAATCCTCTTATCCAAAGGCCATACTAGTTAATAGAACCAGAATTGGTTGAACTGAAAAAGCAGCTTGAAGGTTTAATGTCCAAGGGATACATTCGTCCCTCAAAATCCCCTTATGGGGCATCGATACTATTTGTTACCAAGGAGGACGAAACGCTACGGCTCTGCTATGATTATAAACTGCTGAATAAACACACGATGAAGAACAAGTAGCCAATACAGCTCATTTCTAACTTGTTCAATCAATTAGTAGGGGCTCGATATTTTACCTGGTTAGACCTCAGACAAGGATACTATCAAGTTCGCATTGCAGAAGGGGACGAAGCAAAAATTGCATGTGTAATGCGGTATGGATCGTATGAATGGACTATAATGCCTTTCGGGCTCTGCAATGCACCAGCTACATTTTGTACATTGATAAACAAAATATTTTGACCCTTCCTAGATAAATTTTTGGTCGTTTATCTTGATGACATCCTAATATAGAGCCAGACAATTGAGGAACATGCCCTCCACCTACAAATGGTCCTTGAGAAGCTACAAGAAAATCGGTTGTACGTTAAGAAAGAAAAATGTGAATTCTACTGCTCGAAGCTAAAATTTTTGGGGCATCTCGTGGGCTATGGGTAGGTAAAGCCAAATCCAAAGAAGGTAGAGGATATGCGCCAATGGCCTGCTCCCACTAATGTGCATGAGGTTAGAAAATTCATGGGGTTAGCTAGTTTCTATTAGAAATTCATCAAAAATTTCTCAATAATTGCTGCTCCTTTAACCAATCTGCAAAAGAAAGAAGTTGCATGGGAGTGGGAGGTAAATTGTCAGAAATCCTTCGAGCGGATTAAAGAGGCTTTAACCTCCCATCCAGTGTTGGTGTTGCCTGATTTCTTGAAACCCTTTGAGGTTCACACAGACACCAGTGACAATGTAATTAGGGGCATCTTGCTATAGGAAGGTCATCATGTTGCTTATGAAAGCCAAAAGCTAAATCAAGTAGAGTAGAGGTGGCCAGTCCATGAAAAGGAAATGTTCGTGATTGTCCATTGCTTGAGAGCATGGACACACTACTTGCTGGGAAGTCGTGTCCTCATAAAGACAGACAATCTGGCCACTAGCTACCTGATGACCCAAATGAAGCTGAGGCCCAAATAAGCTCGATGGTTGGCCATGTTTTCTGAATTTGATTTGCAGTTGACTTATTGTCCTGGAAAGGAGAATGTGGTGGCAGATGCATTGAGTCGCCGTCCTCAACCTGCATCTCAGCTCTTTTCCATCATTAGGCAACAAACTTCACACGTTTAATGTGACGAAGTGTTATTGGCTAGAATTCAAGATGGTTTGAAAAGGGACCCCCATATCATTGATTTTATGAAGCTAATAGAAACTGGGCGAGCATCACAGTTCAAAATGAGGGATAAACTGCTTTGGCTTCGGGATAGTCGGATATGCATTCCGGATTGGGATGGCCTACGCAAGGAGATCATCCGAGAATGCCATGACACACGGTGGGAAGGGCACCCTGGACAGCAAAGGACCTTGGCTCTAATTGAGAGAACCTTCTTCTAGCCAAAAATGTACCGTGATGTGATTGCTTATATCCAGAAGTGTTTGGTGTGCCAGCAAGATAAGGGGTCTACTTAGCATCCGAGTGGTCTTCTGCTGCCTTTGGAAATCCCTCGATTTCCATGGGCTACAGTGTCTATGGACTTCATCAACGGATTGCAAAATATTCATGGTTTAAGCAGCATTATTGTTGTGGTGGATAAATTCTCTAAATTCTCCATATTCATTCCTTGTCCATCATAGTGTTCAGCTGAGGGCACGGCCATGTACTATTTTGACAAGGTGGTTCGATATTTTGGGTTACCCATGAGCATCATTTTAGATCGAGATCCATGCTTCACAAGTGCTTTCTTGTGAGCACTATTTGGCATGATGGGTACCACCCTCAAATTGTCAACAAGTTTTCATCCACAGACCGATGGACAGACAAAACGGATGAATCGAGTACTTGAAGAGTATCTTCGTCAATATGTTCATAGTTGTACTATCTGAAATCGTTGGTGCAAGGCTGGAATGAAACAGACATCGAGAGATCTATAGACAGGCACAAATGACTCTACCTTCACTTGAGGGCAAGCTGGAATGGATGAAGGTAGAGTGCCTTGAATGGTCCACATGGGAATCAAACGAGGACTTCCCCAACGTACGCACTTTGTAATGCATTGGGTTATACATAAATGATGCACATTAAACGTAAACCGTAACGTAAACAGGCACAATAATGTAAACTGGAATGTAAACATAAACTGGAAAAACAAAGAAAACTGCAATAAATTTGGGCAAAAATGTAAACTATTTTGTATTGAAAAAGTGATTACAATGTGCACCGGTCAGAATGCAGTTGTGCATTAATCACAAGGCAGATGTTTAGCCCCGGTGGGTGATTACGGGTGCTAGAAGATGCAGGTTTTGGGTTGCAGGGAAATGCCATGTCCAAGTCTAATGCCCCAGCATGTAGAGGTTGATGCCCCAATTTGCTCAATCTTTTTTTGATTTTGTTTTTTCATGTCTCCATTTGTTAAAATTACGAACCCCGATCTAGCGAAAAATTGGGGTTTTTATGAGGTTTTTTTTTTGAGCGCTGGATTCGGATATGGAAGGAGATGAATGGCTATGAGGTGAGAAAAATTCAAATTGGGAGATAGGTGGTGCGTTGACTGAGTGTAGGATATGTTACAACTGTACAGCGTGCTGCATGCCAGCGTTCTGCATGCCAACGTGTACACGCTAGGCATGCAAAGTATGTATGCTTAGCATACACACATCTAGATGCATCATTTTGAGGTTGAAACTTGATTTTCAGGTGCCCATGATGATGCCCAATAGTTTCCCTACCTCTGAGAGTCTATTTTACGTGAAAATCTTGCTCTTTGGTGCCTATTTTGGGCCGTTTTTGATGGTGTACGCTGGGCTGCATGCTGGGCGTGCAGGCTGGCGTGCAGGAATGAAAACCCATCATTTGGAGCCCAAAACTTCATTTTTAGGAGCCTAAGAGCTGCTAGGGACCTTGGTGAAGGTCCTAGGGGATCCAGACACTCAGACCTGGCATGTTTTTGCTCATTTTTGGGGCCCATAAGTTGCTATATGCTGGGTTGTACGCTGGCGACTGTACACCAAGGTGTGCCCAGAGCATACTTAGTCAAAACCAAGCATTTTGAACCCAAAACTTGAAATTCTTGATGCCAGATGCTGATGTAGTCACTTGTGGGTCCCAAGGCACTCTTTCTTGTTCAATTATGCTCCGTTTGATGCTATTTTGAGGTTCACAAGTTTTGGTCATGCTGGGAAGCATCATGACTTAGCTTGATTCTTATCTGAAAGTGCTGGGTCCAAATTTTTGTGGTGTTTCATTAGCCCCTATTTGTTGATGCTTGGAGGAATCGACCCAAGAAGAGTCGATAAAGAAGTACAAAACACCACAAGCAACTTAGTAGCATTGTGCTTTGACACTTGGCCAGATGTCCTCGCACTATGTTCAGAAGAACTTGGGATTGGGAAGTGAAGTTTTGAGATGATATCTAGAGGAGATGTTTGCAACTGTGGGATTGGGAATTGATCAAGGGATTGTGCTGGTGTGGGAGAGGAGTATTCATCTTGTGCAAACAAGTCATGTTATTCCTTGTTGATGGTCAATATTTGGTAGACTTGGAACCAAGGCATGAGAAGTACGTCCTTTGGAGGAACGAGACTCTTGTATCATGTTTGAGAGAACTTGTTGTCACAACCAAAGCCACGCAATGAGGTGATGCATTCTTTGGACAAATAGAACCCTTGTGGAGTGTCTAAGGGAACCCATTGTTCGATTGCCAAAACCACGTAGTGAGGTGAAACATGGTGGTTTGAGACACGACTACTTCTTTCCAAGACAACTACCTTCCCGCCTGGGGCTGGTATGGGAAGTGCCAAGGGTCTTGTGGTTTATTTTTCTCTTTACTCTTTTTTTCTTTTCTTTTTCTTTTTATTTTTTGTTCTTTTTCATTCATCCTTTTCTTTGTTTTTTTTTTCATTTTTGTTTTTTTTTTTTTGGAAAGAGCTTTCTTTCAATTTTACACTCATGCTCATGTGTCGTGTTGTGTGTTGCGACTGCTTGAGAGTGTCGCAGCGTGAAACCGTGTGGTCAAAGTTTTGGGGTGTACTAGGTGTATCTGGGAACTATGACTAGATAGTAAAAGGAACGAGAGTGTTTGGAAAATGGAGAGTGTATCGGGAACTGGGAATGTACTTTTGAACAGATTGATTAACCTGGTTGCGTGCGTCAGAAACAATGTGGCACCTTGTCACCGTGATGAAGTGTATCCATGTAGGAGCACCATTGGGTGTCATCCTGCAAACACAGCTCCAAGAAGACAAGAAAACCACAAGTGAATGAGTTAGCGAACACTTTAGACACGAATGTGACCGATGCAAATGGAGGCACCAGGTGTAACTTAAGGTAAACAAAATGAGCAACAATAGTGTTATCAGAGTTGATGTGATGAATGATGCGGCAGGAGTTGATGAAGAAATGTCATGAATTAGAGCATCAGATGAATGTGCCAGAGATGATCTTGCTCGTTTATAGTCTTAGCAGACTGTCATGAGTTAGTTTTACGTCATAACTAGTTGGGCGTTGTCAGTTTATCGTCGTAGCGAACAGTGCGTTGCTAGTTTATAGTCATAGTGGACTAATGCTTACCTTGCTTGTGTAAAGTGTTGTGTTGTATGCATGGTCATGCTATGTGCCTGTGAGACCCTACAAAAAAATTAACTAGGAAGAAAACAACATCAAGCGACACATGCTGTACATAGAGTTAGAATGTATGAATGAAAGAAAAGCAATGCAAAAAGTGATAGTTTTAGGCCGTTTCGGGCCATAAGCTAGTTTAAGGCCTTTTTGAGCCATTATTAGTTTATCATCATTTCGGACACAGGTTGTGAAGGCCTATTGGGTGGATGGGGCATTGTTGTCACATATGATGATCTCCCTCCCTTCATGGAGGAGGTGGAGTTCTTGGTGGATGGAAGATCACACTGCGCATGACCTAGCTAGCCAGGGGCATCCTAGGATCATGTTGTAGTCTGGCATCTTGTTGACGACTGTAAAGTTTGCAAACGTGGTGTGCTGGTATCCTATCATGAAGGCGATGTGGATTGTGCCTTTAATGGCTACAAATGCTCCATCGAAGGAGTTTAGAGACTCGATTTCAATCGGTTGAATGTTTTGCGTTAGGCCTAATCGTTCGACAATGGAGTGCGCGACAACATTTTCTGTCGTGCCATCATCAATGTTTACCCTATGTACTATGTATTTTCCGATGTTTACATTAGTGTTCAGTGGTGCATGCTTGACCTCCCCTCATTTGGGGTCGATCTTGACATCACTATTGCGGAAGGTTAGAGTTGTTGTGTTTGTATCTTATGGTACAAGGGATGTAATGGCTATGGGAATGGTGTCTTCGGTTGGAGGCATGTTTTCTATAGCAGATGTGTGCTAGTGCTTGACGATGCTCTGGTGATGTTAAGACGAGGTCGAGCAAGGTAGGTGTTACATTCTTATGTTTTAATGCATTGTGTGGATGGGATAGTATGTCTGCAAGGTTGTCATTTATGTTTGTCGTGGTGGGAGCTTCTTCTATTGCGTGAGCCATGATGTAGAGCTCTTGTGGAGGGGCAATGCACAAGGGTTATTATTTAGTGGACCTAGGGGTAGAGCTAGGACTGATTTGTGGTTTAGGTGTTGGTGACTTGGGTTTCCACTGCTTGTATGCGGTCAAGTTGCCAGAACTTGGGCTTGGTTTGGGTGTCGTCGGAGCGACTCATGTGTTTAACGTTGTAATGGATGGTTGTTTCCAGTTTATCGTCTTAGCGGATGGTTGTTGTGGAGCTTTGACCACAAAAGGTGTTGTGGGTTTATGAGGTGGCATTTTGATGACAAAGGGAGGCCCCATGCTTGTGGATGCAGAGGGGGTAGGACTATCAGGTTGCGCTACATTGAACAATCCTTTCTTTGCCATTCTTTGCANGTCAGGTTGCGCTACATTGAACAATCCTTTCTTTGCCATTCTTTGCAAATCATTTTGCAAAGTTCAACAAGTGTCTGTGTCATGTCCAGACATCTGGTGGTAGTGGCAGTATGTACTTAAGTCAAAATGTTGTGGAACACATGCGTTGTATGTTGTAGTGGGATGACTTGCCAATTCACAATGTTTCTAGTTGTTTATGTAGGCATCATCTGATATGTGTTTGCATTGGATCAAACCAGCATTAAGTAGCTGTTCTAGTATTTGGGAAGGTTTTCCTGGCAAGGGTATGTATTTGCATTGGGTGTGCTCACGTCTAGGAGCGGTTTGTGTGGTGGCACCAAAGCTAAAGTTGGCGGCTTGGGGTGTTAAGGCCACGAGCTTATTGGTTGCATGTGTTGGCATGGTGATTGTTGCAATTGTTGCATTTGATGTTGCTTGTGTATCCTACGCTATTTGTGTTGTTCGTGTTGGTCGTAGTTGTTGCATTTGTTGTTGTGCATGTTGTTGTTTTTTGTGTTGGCTCCTATAGGCCAAGTAGGATGCGTCATTGCTTGCTCTTGCTGCCTCTTCTATGCCCTTTGCTTGGTCAAAGGCTTGGGTAAGAGACTTTGGGGCCTGGTAGAGCAGTTTGGACTTGATGAATTCATTAACAGCACCCTTGAAGATTGTCAAGAGATGTGTCTCCGTGATCGGCTCATACATTTCATTAGCTCTAGTACTCCATCGCTGGAAGAAGGGTAGTATGGGCTCTAGGGGTCCTTATCTAACGTGGAGGAGCTTGTCAATTGTCACCTTAGGTCTGATGTTGTATCTAAAGCATGTCACAAATTGGTGTATGAGGTCCTCGAGGGATGTGATGGAAGCTCGGGGTAGGGCACGGTACAAATTTAGAGCTTTGCCAGTGAGGGATAAGGGAAAGAGACGTAGAATGGCATGTGGCCAAGAGTGAAACACAATGGTTTCTATGTGGAATGTGATGATATGTGCATTGGGGTCACTATGACTGTTGTATGTTGTCAGATGTGGCAATGAATAGCCCGCAGGTAATGTAAGGGGTGGGACCGTAGGGCAGATTGGATCATCACGGTAAAATTCCACCACCTTGGGTGTGTCGAAGGAGGCAGCCTTAAGCTGGTTGATTTCCTCCATCAAAGCCTAGATGAGTTGGGACACTTGTTCCCAACTCGTGGATTCACCAGCCAGTTGTGTTGACTGGACTCGCGTAAGTTGTGCGGTGAAAGGTTAGATCACCGGTTGTGGGCTTTGCGAGTTTAATGCCATGGAAGATGGTTGTCGGTAGTTTAATGTCATACCAGACGTGTGTTGGTAGTTTAAGGCCATACTGGGTCATGGATAGTTTAACGTGATCCTGGACGGATGATGAGCAGGTGCCTAAGGAACCGGTGAAATAGGCATGACACATGTGGCACCTGCATAAATGTTGGGTTGAGGTTGGGGAGTTTGGGGGATGGCCCTAGCATAGGAATAAGGTACTTGTGTTGCTTGGGGCTGGGCCCCATCATACATACAAGGTGTTTGGATTGTTTGAGGTTGGACCCCAGTGTGTGTAGACTATGAAGCGAATGCCTTGGGCATGTGCTCCTGTGATTGTTGTGAAGAGGCAAGGCCCCAAGGGCTGTTGGGTTCAAGGAGGGCCGCGAACCCATACTCGTACGTGGATGGCAATCTCGAGTAAGAGGAAGTCATCTCAGAATCATTATCTTGTGTGTATTATATGCATTGGACACGATGATCCATGTTGGTGGCAGTTGGTACTTAAACCGAATTGAAGTTAGGTGCGAATTATGGTGAATTCGTCTTTGAAACGGATGTGTTTGTGTGTTTTTGTTGAAAAACACTGTAGCAGCACTATAGCAGCGTGAAGCACTGTAGCATCGTGAACACTGTAGCAGCGTGAACCCTATAGCAGCATGAACAATATAGCAGCGTAAACACTGTAGCAGCATAAACCCTGTAGCAACATGAACACTGCGTTTGAACAGGTAACGTAGTAGCGTGAACCCTGTAGCAGTGTGAACACTATAGCAACGTGAACCCTGTAGCAACGTGAAGCACTATAGCAGTGTGAACATTGTAGCAGCGTAAACACTATAGTAGCGTGAACACTGTAGTAATGTAAACCTTGTAGCAGTGTGAACACTGCGTTTGAACAGGTCACGTGATTAGCGTTTCAATTAAACAAAAAAAAGTGAGGCCCTCCTTCTAGCGTCATTTTTTGTACTATCTGAAATCATTGGTGCAAGGCTGGAATGAAACAGACACCGAGAGATCTACAGACAGGCACAAAAGACTCTACCCCTGCTTGAGGGCAAGCTAGAATGAACGAAGGCAGAGTGCCTTGAATGGTCCACATGTGGATCAAACGAGGACTTCCCCAATGTACACACTTTGCAATGCGTTGGGTTATACATAAACAATGCACATTAAATGTAAACCGTAACGTAAATAGGCATAATAATGTAAACTGGAATGTAAACATAAACTGAAAAAACAAAGAAAACTGCAATAAATTTGGGCAAAAATGTAAACTGTTTTGTATTGAAAAATTCATTACAATGTGCACCGTGGCCAATGAAACACCATAAAAATTCGGACCCAGCACTTTCAGACAAGAATCAAGCCAAGTCATGATGCTTCCCAGCATGACCGAAACTTGTGAACCTCAAAAATAACATCAAAAGGAGCATAATTGAACAAGAAAGAGTTCCTCAGGACCCACAGGTAACAACATCAGCATCCAGCATCAAGAATTTCAAGTTTTGGATTCAAAATACTTGGTTCTGACCAAGTATACTCTGGGCACACCTTGGTGTATGCTCACCAGAGTACAGCAACTTCTGGGCCCCAAAAATGAGCTAAAACATACTAGGATTGAGCATCTAGATCCCCCAGGACCTTCACCAAGGTCCCCAGCAACTCTTAGGCTCCTGAAAATCAAGTTTTGGGCTCCAAATGATGGGTTTTCAGGCGTGCACGCCCAGCGTACAGCAACTTCTGGGCCCCAAAAATGAGCCAAAACATGCCAGGATTGAGCGTCTAGACCCCCCAAGACCTTCACCAAGGTCCCCAGTAGCTCTCAAGCTCCTGAAAATCAAATGTTGGGCTCCAAATGATGGGTTTTCATTCCTGCACACCCAGCGTGCAGCCCAGCGTACACCATCAAAAACGGCCCAAAACAAGCACCAAAGAGCAAGATTTTCAACCTCGAAATGATGCATCTACATGTGTGTACGCTGAGCATACATACTCTGCATGCCCAGCATGTACACGCTGGCATGCAGAATGCTGGCATGCAGCACGCTATACAATTGTAACATATCCTGCACTTGGTCAACACACCACCTGTCTCCCAATCCGAATTTTTCTCACCTCACAGCCATTCATCTCCTTCCATATTCGAATCCAGCACTCAAAAAAAAACCTCATAAAAACCCCAATTCTTCACTAGATCAGGGTTCTCAATTTTGACAAACGGAGACAAAAAAATGAAATCAAGAAAAGACTGAGCAAGTCAGGGCATCAACCTCTGCACGTTGGGGCATCAGACTTGGACGTAGCATTTCCCTGCAACCCAAAACCTGCATCTTCCAACACCCGTCATCACCCACCAGGGCTAAACATCTGCCTTGTGATTAATCCATAACTACGTTCTGACCAGTGCACATTGTAATCACTTTTTCAATACAAAATAGTTTACATTTTTGCCCGGATTTATTGCATTTTTCTTTGTTTTTCCAATTTATATTTACATTCCAGTTTACATTATTGTGCTTGTTTCTGTTATGGTTTACATTTAATGTGCATCGTTTATGTATAACCCAACGCATTACAAAGTGTGTACATTGGGGAAGTCCTTGTTTGATCCGCATGTGGACCATTCAAGGCACTCTCCCTTCGTCCATTCCAGCTTGCCCTCAAGTGAAGGTAGAGTCTTCTGTGCCTGTCTGTAGATCTCTCAGTGTCAGTTTCATTCCAGCCTTCCACCAACAATTTCAGATAGTACAGTAGTGACCAAAAGAATTGGCCATTTCTATTAGGGATCACCCAGCTAAGCTATAACATCTAGAAGTCCTTAGCTACTGGGTTCTCTCCTATCAAACTACTAATGGGAAGGTAGCCCATTACCCCTCATATGGTTACTCCCTCATTGTAGGGTCGACATCCCACAACAAATGAATTCTTGAAGAGGTGGTTTGAAAATGTTGATACAACAAAGTATCATCTGGAGAGGGTAGTACAACGAATGAAAAAGTATGTTGACCGAAAAATGTTAGCCTCATGAGTTCAAGGTGGGAGATTGGGTCCTCCTGAAGTTGGACCCATGTCAGTTTAAACCGAAACAGGGAACTACCTCCAAGCTGATGAGGCAGTATGATGGTCCCTTCTGGATCATCGATCAAATTAACCCTGTAACATATAAGCTTCAGCTATCAATCAATATGGACCGAGTCCATCCAGTTTTTCATGTCAGCATGTTAAAGCCATTGCCAGATGGGTTCCCATATCCGGAGAGAAGCCTCT
The DNA here is from genome assembly GCA_015680685.1 of Gnetum montanum. Taxonomy (NCBI): domain Eukaryota; kingdom Viridiplantae; phylum Streptophyta; class Gnetopsida; order Gnetales; family Gnetaceae; genus Gnetum; species Gnetum montanum. The sequence goes on from MNCI01003839.1 coordinate 20,914, forward strand.
CAATCAGAGAGTGACCTTGTATACAATCTATACAAGGAAAGAGAGTAGAATGCATCCGGAACTTCCGGACCACTGGCAATGGGCCAAATTTGAAAGTGGAGTTCCTTGTCCACTGGAAACATCGTCTTAACTAAGACAATAGCTAGGAACTACTGGAGCACTTGAGGTCCCAAGAAAACTTGATCCTGAACTTTTGTAGGGAGCAAGCAATTGACCTCCCACCTTGGCTGCTCCAATGATGGATGGACAAACCTCCCATATGAAAAAAAAAATCAGAAGTGGTGCGACATGTGGTGCCTTATAGGATTCGAGAGCAAATTCCTATGGGAGTCAAACTCAAACAGGGGAGGAATGTGCTTGGAGCCATTCAAAGTGCTCTATAGGCGATGGGGCTTAAGATTCAAAGAGTGTTGAACTTAAGACCCCTAGATCTTTGGATCAAACGAGTCAGGGGATGCCTTGGAACTCTTGGATCCCTAGGTCAGTGCATTCTATCATGTTGCAATGGTAGACCACTTGATGTCCTCCCATAGCTTGGCATATTAGGCCAGGTATGGAAGGATGGACAATCCCAGTCTTGAGGAGTCATGCTCTTGACTTGGGTGTCAAATGCTAGGATGAGTTCGGATCCTAGGAAGACAGTTGAGTTCAATGAAAAATGCTTTAAGGCCTTAGGCCCTAGCAGTTGGACCTTCTAGAACCAAAGATCCCTTTGAATTTGACTCAAAGTAGCATGGGCATACTTCCCTGGAATTGACGAAATTCTCCCCTGGTTTTGATGTAGCAACCTTGTGGGCTACCCAAGCCATGCTCCGAGGTCGTTGCTCATTTTAAGCAGGGGAGAATTATTAGACAGGTAGCAAGGTTGCTGGTAGCCTCCTACCTTCCCCATGGTTTGGGGGCCGTGGGTGCACAAGGGGTCCCACGCTCCTTGTGTCTTCAGAACCATACTGGCATGGCAATTCCATGCACTAGTAAGAGGAGGCTATGATCTACCTCATTACCCCACTCAGTAGGACCTTGCTTGGGAGGGTTGCATAGTTCAACTCTGCGTTGGGGTGGTTTTACCAGGTGTGTCATGGGATGTTCTATGGGATGTTGCAAGTGCTCTTTGGAGCACGACACCAACTACTAGCACGTGGTGATGAGTTTGGATGGTTCAGCTAGTAGTCCCCATGGTGTCCACGTGAGTGGAACAAGGGAGTGCTATCTAGTGTGTTAGTGTATCATGAATATTGTTTATGAAACACCACTCAAGAGACATGCTAATGCTAACACATTGTTTGTTGGCATGTGTTTCAGGCTTGTTGATTGTTGAGGTGTATTCCTCTTGAGTTTTGTCCTGATTCAGAATCTTCTTGGGAAACTCATGGGGTGTCAAACAACATGCTCAGGGACAACATTGTTACATCAAGTATGGAACTTTCTTTTAAAGGAGTAGCATTACTCTACAAGGTTTTCTAATGCAAATTTAGAAGGTGATTTGGATAGTAAAAAGATCATCACTGGTTATATTTTCACTATGGGTAGTACTACTATGAGTTGGATGACTCAACTTTAGAATAGCATTGCTCTCTCAACCACAAAAGTAAAATATATGGCTATATCAAAAGATGGAAATGAGATGATTTGGTTTAAGGATTTTCTAGGATAGTTGGGTAAGACATAGGATAGCAACGAGCTTTTCAATGATAGTCAGAGTGCCATACATCTAGCTAGAGATCCAATTTTTCATCCAAATCTAAACACATTCAGCTAAGGTATTATCATATCCATGGATTGATAAATGATGGGACATTACTACTAAGAAAGATGTCTAGGTCAAAGAACCTTGCACAAATTTTGACCAAGGTGGTTGCCATTATTAAGTTGAGGCTCTACATGACCTTAGCTGGCCTCCATGGTTAGTGATGAGAAGGCATTGCACTAGGAGTTGCTGGTGTATGTGGGTGAAGCAAGGTTGCAAGATTTTTTTTTTCTTAGATCAGTCTCCAAGTGGGAAATTATTAAAGTCATATAGAGACTAATCCAAATTCTGTTTCTAGTTTTTTGCCATTACATTGTACCAGAAGTTGAAGGGTCAACTGATACAAAAGTTAAAGGGTTAGTCATTTTGGTTACGAACGGTTTCTTGATGCATATTTATGTAATGTTCTAAAGCTTTTGTGTAATTGTAATCTACAAAATATATAATAAAACTCTAGTGCAGCTATGAATAAGTAGCAATCTTGCTAAACCACAAAAATTCTATGTTCTATGTGTGTTTTTTTTCCTATTCTTATTCTTTTGACTTGATTCATTTCCAAACAGCTATTAGATCTTGCAGTAGTAATAAGCAAATATACTTTGGTGAGTTTGATGCCATGTTACAATTTTAGTTTGTGATTTAAACTTCAAGTGCATTTTTGGTGAGAAAATACAAATCTTTTTAACTCATTTTAGTCCTTAAGATTATTTCAAATTTATAACCTTTTAACATTTACAATGGTGACATTTTTTTATTTAAAAAATAGTTATTATTTAATAAGAAAGGGAATTTATGATAGTTATTCAACGTCCTATATGAACGAGACATTTGGCAACTATAGCTTTTATTTCTACAGTATTTATAACTAAATTCCCATGACGGTTGTAACTAATTTTAATTTTTCATGATGTTTGTAATTACAAAGAAGTCACTATAAAAAGAGCTTCAAGGGTAGAATGAAAAGGGGGGGAAATAAGAAGATATATTAAAAATTACTTGTAAAAATGGCTCGCTAATTGCAACATCAATTCAACTACTTTGTTTAAATCCTATGAGTTATTTTTCTTCTCATTTTTTCTTAGTTACTCAACTAATAGTTTAGATAGTACTATTCCTGGCATTTAATTTTGGGATTTTATGATTACTCTTATAACGTTATTTTCTTGCAATTCTATACATCTATTAGTTAGCCATGTAAGAGCTTTTTTTTTCTCTTTTGGAAAAACATCTTGAGTGATTTAATAATAATGTTTGTTTGAAATTGCTTATTCAAGTCTAGAGGGTCTAAAAAAATTTTGATATTTTGATCTGACTTGAAATAGCTTTAATTTTAAATTTTTTCCTAATATTTGATCTTAAAATTATTATACCTTTTCTAATAGCTCTATTTTTTGCACTCCTTAACATCTATTAACTATTCATATAATAGCTTGTATTTTTCTTTTAAAAAGCGTTTTTGGTAGTTCAATTAAAGTGTCTTTTAGGAAATTGCTTGTTGAGCCTAGAGGGTTTGAATAATTTCTAACATTTAAGGTTGAATTGGAATAGCTTTATGTCTAAGTCTTTCCTCATATTCATTTTATCTTGCTTAAATATTTGAGATTGCACACAAATCTACCTTCCCTCTTCTTTTCATTTAAAATCCATTGAATCTTGCTCTATTTCTTATTTTCTTATGAACTTTTCTCTATGAGGAAAACTAGGAGTAGATTTCCATAGAATTATGCTTAAAAATTTTGATGAAATTTTATTTGTTTCAAGCAATTTACTATAGAGACTGTATAGACTAAGAGAGTTAAATAAAAAGGGATCTTTAATGACACACAATATTCTACAAAGTTAGCTGAATTTTTATTATAATAGCCAATTATTGTTTAATATAAAAACCCAACCATTCTAACATTTCTAATAGCAAAAAAAAACATTTACACTTAGTTTTCTATATTATCACTAAGTTTATTTGGAGGTATTTGGGCCTTGATGTTTCCAAAGACCAGCAAATGCCTAAACTCAAGTTTGAAAGAACACCTTCGTTTATCATGATTCTAGTCACAAGTCCAAAGGCAACATTGGTGGTCCTAAATGATCACTAATGAGCAATGAGGTAATCCTACCTCCAATCATAGGAATCACAAGCATTCACATGTGATTTGGTCAAATTCTATAGACCTTAAGTTTCTAAGGACACTAGTTATAGGACATGAAATCTAATCGTGACGATCATTGTCTTCCCAACTACACTTGGGAAGCTTAGTTGTATGGTTAAGTGTAATTGAGGCATATGATTTTTATTTGATTAACAACAATTTGAAACTCAATTTATGAAACAATATAACTAATCTAATTGCTAATTAATAACTAACTATCCTAACATAAGTATCTGGTCCCACTTTCCATGCACATCCTGAACACGTATAATGTTGTTGGATTACCAAAATTTAAGTGTTGCTGGGATTACCAATTGTCATGTGCATGCTTGAAGTGGTCATACTTATGTACTTAATTAATTGTTATTTAATCTAGCTAACTTAATTTAGCTTAATTACTCTGGAGCATTAAAGGAAATTATACAAAACATCAAAGGCATAAACAAAATAATTAATCTAGCCTAGGTACTGCAAGGTTTATCATAAATCTCATCTTTATTACTACACACACTACCATGCTTAGGTACAAAAATGCTTGAATAATGATCTATACACTCAATGACTCTTGCAATGAGCACTTTGGAAAATATTCTAACTCTAAAGAAAAGAAACTGCAAGAGCTCTATTATGCTATGACAAAATTTATTGCCCAAACTGTGTGCCCAAGTTCTATATTTATAGGTTAGCACACATCCCATGATATTGAACATCTGACATTGCTTATCGGACCTTAATATCAGGTGTCCGATATCAGGGCTCTAATATTGAAGCTGACAAAAATGCACTTCATCATAACCTCACAACTAAATGAAAACTCATCCTCAAGTGAATAAAATGAGGAACAAGTCCCTTACAAAATACTGGGAAGGTATGTGATTATTAACTAACTTGCAAACTAACTTAGATAGAACAAACAAATTCTAAGTGTCCAAGTGTAAGAATTTACAATCTTTTACAAAATTTTGTGTTCATGACAATAGAATTGAATACCATAGACAAAACTAACATCCAACTAAAGAGCGAGGGAGAAGATTCAATGATCATGAAGGGTTCTTGTTGCATGATGCTACTACTTATCCTTTGGTGAAGATTGTCCCACTTCAAGTCCATGCTTCCCACTACAATCACAACAAAATCAAGGATTAGTATGCAATGTGTAATATATAGCTTTTAAGTACCTTGTCTCATCAGTAGTTACACATGGCTAAGTTGTGATTACAATGGATTGATTCCTTTAATAATGTTGACAAAAAGATCGAAAAATTAGGGTGAAATGAATAAATGGTCCATTACTAAATTTTTAGAAGCCCAAATGCAACGACAGACTTGAAGAGGGTTAAAGAATTCACAACAAAAAGGACGATTTTATTAAAAAACATTGTGAAGATGCACACAATTGGATGTCATCAATGGGACACACAAAAGGATTTGATTGTAAGAATGTCTAAGAATAAAAAACTAACTAACCCAACCAACAGATATGCAAGTGGATCCTTCTCAAAGTAGGCACATGCCCTTTGTTGCCCTTGCATAAGCTCAACCAAGAAGTTTGTGGGCCCCATGGATGATTAATGGTTACAAAACGTTAAGTACAAGAACCCAAAAGATACTACCTAAGAATTTTGACACATCAAACCAAGACATCGAACAAGAACATGAACACTAGTAGTGAGGTGAGGCATGGAAAGCATAGATGGATGAGAGATAGAGTGGAATGGAAATCCCAATTAAGGTTACATGAATTCCCTTATGAATTTTGTGGCTAAATGACCTAATAAAATCCATCATTAGTCCAAACCAAAATTAATAGTGTTTAATGACTTTGCATCATCATCCTAAGATCAATCCACCACCTTGAAACACAAGAGTACTCCCATAGAACAACCATCATTCCTTATTTTAAGAAGAAAAGAGAAGCAATAAGTGAGAGAGGGCTTTAGTTAAAGGAAACCTTTAAGCATGAGAAACATGTCTTCTTAGTTCCATATCCAGTGCTTGTAGCCTATTTATTCTGTCTAAGGGATGCACTTTGAATTTCCATCATTTTTTTTCTTTTTTCTTTAATGTGAACCACATAATACAAAGACTTATTCAACTTCTTATTATTGGTTGACATGGAATGGTAAGTAATCCATGAGAACACACATGCATCCATGTAAGAAGAAAGGCACAAAATGTATCGATTCCCCTTGAAATCACAACCTATTGAAACCTTTCAGTCTGTTCCAAGTCTGGAAACAACCAAGTTCACAAGTTCATTAAAGTTTTATTAATGAAAAAGGGACCTCATACTTCTAGGATAAGAAAAACCATAAATTTTGTGAGTGGGTGGATGTTGTGAACTCACTACCTATTTAATGAAAAAGAAACCATGTCCTAGTTATCAATAACAAATTTCAAAGCTAGAATATAGACACCAATAATCAAATAACTAGAAAGCACATGTCCACATCAAATAATCCACACTATACCTAGTTAACAATAAGGCACATTATTATTTAAACACAATAATAAAATCACACTAAAATAAAAAATATATACAACTTGAAAAACATTTAAGAAAAATAAAACATACTATCGATGTTATAAAACAAAAAATTGAAAAAAATTAATAACATACAAACAAAAAGGTGTAAGATAAAAAAGGCATAAAACAAAAATTTGTAAAACTAACAAGGTGTAAAATAAAAATGTGTAAAACAAAAAGATGAAAAAATAAGGAGCCACTTATATGATTAGCATGGATGGCCATCTCCCCCATTACTAAGTTGAAAAGAAGAGATCTGAAAGATTGAGCGTGGTTTTCCATCTGATTAGGTGTTTGTTACATTGGCTTGCTTAGGCTCATGGAAAAATTTTACTTGTTGTGTGTTGATCGGCTACTTCTTGTCTAGGCTCTCAAGTTTGCAGATCAACATGGCCCCAGAAGAAAAAGTTTTGTAAATGATATAAGGTCCTTCCCACAACATGTAGAACTTAGTTCATTAAGGTACATGTGTGCGGTTCCATTAGAGGACCATATATCCTGGTTGAAATTTGACTTTCCTAATTCTAAGCTCATGGCATTTTTTGTTAAATTCCTTGTGTAACTTGTTAGATGATAGGGCCACCAATTAATTTTCATCTAGTACATTCAAGTTGATTAATCTTTCTTTTTGTGATAGGCTAAGATCAAAGTCCAAGTCATAGGTTGTTGAAAGTGTACGAAGCTCAAACTGAATTAGAAGCATTGGAAGTTTCTCATACACCAACTCATAGGGAGAATAGCCTATAGTAAATTTTCATGTTGATCAGTAGTCCCAGAAGGCATTGCTGAGGTTTGTGATCTAGTCTCTCCTATATTTGCTAACTATTCTCATTAAGAACTTAGTGATGTTCCTATTTGTGACCTCAGCTTGACCATTAGCATTGGGGTGGTAGCGTGTTATTAGTTTATGTTCAACCCTCAAGCATTGCGTAAGCTTACAAAATGTAGTGCCTATAAAGTAGGTCCATTATTAGAAATTAATGCACATGGCACACCAATCTTGTTTACAATATTCTATTGTACAAATAGAGTAGTTGTAGAAGATGTATAATTGATGATGACTACTACTTCTATCCATTTCTTAAAATAGTTAATAAAGACTATGATCTATGCCTTTTCCTTTGACATGGGTGTGATGGAACCCATGAAGTTAATGCCCCAAATGTTGAAGGGTTCTAGTGATTGGATCCATTATTGAGGTCCCTCCATTCAAGCATTCATTCCACCATCTCATTGGTAGCATTCACAAGAGTGGAAAAAGTGATGAGCATCCCTAAAAATTATTGGCCAATAATATGCTACCATTGGGATTTTAACGGTCCTGCATCTCCCAACATAGTTGACCCCACAAGGACCCTTATGAACATTCTAGAGAATAAATAGTTGATCAGCATCAAGGACATATCAACGAACTAGGCCATTAGTGCACACCTTCTAGAGGTGCCCATTGATCTCCATGAAGTTTTTCACTTAGTGAGGAACCTATAGTTTCTTCTAGTGGTCCAACTCTTGTGGCATTTCTTGAGTGAGAAGATAGATGAGAATGCCATCCTACCATTTAGGCTCAATCAGAAATTGTTTAATTATAGCCTTAGTAAAGAGTAGTTCATCAAATAGTAGACTTACCTCTTTTTGTTGTTACATCGCAACTGAGACAAGTGGTTAGCAACCACATTCTTAGTTCCCTTTCAATCTACCATCATAAGATCAAATTCTTACAAGATCACTAGCCATCGTATGACATGAGGACTTATTGCTGGCTTATTCATTTGGAAGCGAATCATACTGTGGTCATCATGCACAAATACTTTATATTCATGTATATAGTGCTTAACCTTCTCTAAAGCAAACACCACTATCATCAATTCCTTTTATATGGTGGTGTAATTCAGTTGTGCACCCTCAATGCTTTAGCTTGCACAATGGATGTAATATGAATGTTTCTTGTCATCCAATTGTGTAATCACATCCCCTAAGGCATAATTTGATGCATCCATCATAATGTGAAATGGTTTGGACTAATTGGGTGCCTTTAGAATTGGAGTTTCTACAAGTTTCTCCTTCATCTGTTGGAATTCTTTTTCACATTCGTTGGTCTAAACAAATGGAGCATCTTTCTTTATTAGCTCAACCAACAATTTTACAATCTTAGAGAAATTCTCTATGAATCACTAGTAGTAGCCAGTGTGTCCAAGAAATGACCAGAAATCTGTTACAATTTCTAGTTGATGGGTGATTCCTTGGATAACCCTTATCTTTTCGAGGTTGACCTCAATCCCTATTTGTGAGATTTTATGCCCAAATACAATGCTCTCCTAGACCATTAGATGACTCTTTTTCCAATTAAGCTGTAGATTTGTTTCCATACATCTTTTGTGTACTTGCTCAAGGTAATCCAAGGCTTGCTCAAATGTAGCTCCATAGGTGGTGAAGTCATCCATGAAGACTTTTACCCTACTACTGATCTGCTACTAAAAAATACTTAAAACCAGGTGTTGGAATGTAGCAGGGGCATTGCACAAACCAAAAGGCATCTTGCAATATGCAAAGGTCCCCCAAGGACTTGTGAATGTTGTTTTGGCCAACTCATCTAGCACAATCTGGATTTGGTTATAGCCACTATAACCATCTAGAAAATTATAATAGTAATGCCTAGATAGGGTATCCAACACTTGATCAACAAATGATAATAGAAAATAATCCTTGTATGTTTTCATATTCAACAACTGAAAATAGATGCAAACCTACCACTTGTCACCTTTCTTGGCACAATCACAAGTGGGATAACCCACTCACTATCTGCAATGGGATAGATAAATCCCACCTTGAGGAGTTATTCAATTTCCTCCTTGATGATCTTCTTCAATTTGGAAATCAACCACTATTGCAGCTACCCCTTTGGCTTCATGGTTGGATTAGTGTAGATACGATGCTAGCATATCCTAGGATTAATTCCTATGACTTCAGGATATGACCAACTAAAGGTTGTTGAACGTTTGTTAACCACATTAAGTTGCATATATTTCTATTCAAAAGCAAAATTTGCATTGATTATTACCAACTTTTCATTTTTGAAGAATGCAGATTCCACGCCAGTAGATAGAGTTTTTAACTCAATGGAATCTTGTTTAAAATTTTAATGGATTTCCAACTCTCCCCAATAGGTATCATCATTTGCATTATCAAAGAGTTGGTGATGAACTTGCTCTAGTTCATCGATGCCTTCTACATGGGAACATTTTAAGATCTCAATAGGTTCCATGCAAAGTGTGTTACTTTCAGAATTAGTGGTTAGTCATTGGGTGCCCTCTTATTTTGTGACTATTGTGTATAGACACCTTTAAATATCTACTTCATGTGCACACTACCTACATGCAAAAATACATGCTTGTTTCATAGACTAGAGTTTCTACATGTAATTGCACCCTGTATCATTGTACGCGATGCATGGAACTCACTTCTTCTCAATCTTTCCAAATGCATTTTCTTTAGATATTTCTAGGAAAAGATATTTGATGTTCATTCTTACATCAACAATGCTTAGCAATGCCTTTCCCATAATGATTGGAAAGTTCCCTTTATAATTCTCAACCTTGATTACTAGGAATTCAGTAGGATAAAATCATCCATAGATAGTAATCACAATGTTTTCCATCAATCCCAATGAAATACTAATGGATTGATCTATCAATTCCAATTAGATATTGCTCTTCTTGAGAGGTGGCAAGTTCTAGGTAGTATACATCTCATGAGAAATCAAGTTCACATTAGAACCTAAATTAAGAAGAGTTTTACATGGTTGATCCCTAGCAATCTATAAATAGATAAAAGGACTCCCAGGATCAACTAATTTCCTGGGAAGGTTTCCAACCCAAATCCAATCAAATATAACATCAGTGAACATAATAGTATGGATTATGGGTGGTATTTGATTTGAAGGGGACCTAATGCAATGGTTTGTAGATGACAAGGTAGGAGTAGGATGACTAGCCACCTAAGTCTGTGAGGGCCTAGTAGGGCTATTAGGTCAGAAGAATGGTCTCTTATGAACATGAGGTTTTGAACCACTCAGTTGATGAACTGATTGTAGATTGATGGCCCTAGTAGCATTCTATTGCTATGGTTGGGCTGGAAGCTCATCCTACATACATGGAGTAGGTAGTAGCTACATTGAGGATGGAGGAATAGGTGTAGGAATAGGAGGATGATAAGAATAGAATGTGGTATCGATCCTTAAATATGAAGAATGAGTTCTATAGTATTTGAGAGGGTAGTAGTGATGTTGGAAAGGAGAAACGTGATTGGAAGAGTCATGTGGAGACAATAGTTGCTGAACATAATACCCATATGGATTTGGGTGTCTATAAGGGTATCACTACCTTGGTGGTCGTAGCACCCATGACTGTGGGTATTGCCGCTATTGATACTACTCATACAGTTATGATGGAATTCCACTTAGATAATACTATTATTATTGATGAAATTGCCTACGATTGCCTTGAGGATAAGGTAATTTTCTAGGTGTTTGTCTTTTTGCTAGTTGTGGATTCAAAGCATACATCCCAGACTCCTGTAAGTGTGACACAATGAAGCAACATACCTTAAGATGTTTATATTGGCAAATGTCACACCATCATCATCATCATCAAATTTAGTTCTTGCAACTTCCTCTACTCCAACAATCTTTCCCTTACCCCTTTCATTAGCACGTTTAGCTTCCTTTCACCTCCTGCCATCATGATCACTACCTTGTTCTTTGGACTCTTTGACAATTTTTAGAACAGCTTAAAATCTACTATCCATAAAGTCCCATAACTAATCTACCTTAGCTAAAATTTTAGAGGTAAATTTTTGAATTGACAAGGTTTTCTAGTTCACCAACTCAAGTGATGATTCCTCCCCACTGTCACAAAATCAAACCTTCCTCATTTGAAAGGAAGGATCTCAATTGTATTCTTTTACACTTTCATCTTTCCTTGGTCCCCCTTCTTCTTTTTCTACCTGCTTGATCAGTCGTTGGATCTAATGGACTCTTAACTCTAACAATCATCCTTGGTCCTAAACTCCAAGAGTTCTCATCATTTCTAATCAAAGCCCATCTATAATATGGTGAAGTTGCTCCTATTAAGAATAATCATGGCTAGGACATCTGTGTAATAGAGAATACTATCGACTCATGGCTGCATTCAAGTGTTCATGTGTCCCTTGTTTCCATCCTTTGATCTTCCTCCTCAAGTTGGACACTCGAAAGTACATCTAATATTTGTCATTGAACACTTCAAACATTGTACTCCACTATCTAATGGATTCTAGTTCTAAGGACCAGTACCAACCTTTTCCTTCTTTGATGAGTGATGAAGTGTTTGTTGGTAGCTGCATTTACTAGGCCGCGTATACGGACCCTATATACGTGGCCTCATCGACATAGCCCCATCAACACATCCTTCCATGCATCAATGTGGCCCCATTTACGTGGTGCCTATTTCGGTCTATAAATAAGAGGGCCTTTCGCCTCATTGAGGTACCTTTTTGTCAATTGTAGCGAAGCTCTTGCAGTTTGTTCCCGTAGGAGATAGAATATTTTCCAAGTGCCCGCAGTAGGTGTAAAGAAGGTTTCTGGCTCTTTATTCGAGACCTGATGTATCTGAGCCCATTGGCATGGATGGCAATAAAGATGAGCTTTCAAGCATTGCTTACAACATTTGGACTTAGTCATTTATTACATTTAATAGTTTAATGTTTATATGCTTTGATAATTACTTAAGTTTCTCTTATTACTAGTTTAATTATTATCACTCATTTACAATTCATAGAAACCATAAGTACGACCATCTCCAACATAATCCAACACTTGGTAACCCAGTGATACCTAACATCTAGTAACCCAGTAGTGGTTAGGGAATGCTCAGGACTTTCCTAGAAGATGGGATTGGATACTTATGCTAGGAGTAGTTAAGATACAGATCAGGATAATTATAGGTTAGATAATATTTCATTCCTTACTTTCCGTACCTTAATTAGACACCAAAAGATAAAGTAAAAACTATAAAAATCAGTTGCCTCAATCTCACTTAACCATTGCCACTAGATACTCACAAGTGAGGTTGAGAAGACAACGACTGTTATAAGAAAGGGTTTTGTTGATTAGAGGTCTGGTGTATGTTAAGTACTTACAGTATACGAAATTCGATCGAGTCACGTGTGAATGCTCGTGATTCACATGGTTGGACGTAGGCGTACCTAGCCGCTCATCATTGGCACCATTGCCAGGGACTGTTAGTCTTACATGTGCTAATTAACCTTAGCAAACTTATTATTCATGTCATTGGAATGGACCCAGGATAGTAGAACTTATGCATGCTAGGTGGATTAAAGAAAAGGTAAAGTACACCAATTAAATGGATCATCTAATATCCAATATGTCTTCTTCTCACAGGCGAGATGGATCCAACCCACCAGTGCCACAAGAATGTCAGGTGGTATACAAGCATCTTGATGAATATGTCCCTGATTTCACATTCATCCTACATTAGGATGAACATCTGCAATGGCAGGACATGGAAAGTAACATTGTACTACCACTTGACGGATCGGCTCTTCGAATGCTATTTCAAAATCTTGTTAGAATAGGCCTCCAGGACCATGGTGCAAAGTATGTCATGCAGGACCATGACTATCAGCACTATCATCCCACTGAGGCCCAATGAGTACAAGATCAGCAGTAGGTAGAACGGTACGAACACATGAAGGGAAAGTAATTAAATAGCCCCTTATTCTTGCAAGGGCTACAGGACAATGGGGAGCCTATCTTTCATGACTTCCATTTGGCTGAACTTCCTCTAGGGAATTAGCTCCTCCAGTCCATCATCCAAAACAAGCAAACAAGTGATCATGACCCCCAGGACGATGGAGGGTCATGCAGGAAAGGTCACAACACAAGCAAAGATGGACAGGATGATCAACGCCACTGCCAGAGCAGAGGGGAAGATTGACACCAAGGTGGTGGTGATCCCTCTCCTTATTCCCCATCCTCTCGCTCCCCACTACCTTCATCCAATTTAGACTCTAATCATAACCATGGTAGGAACGAGCAAGGTGATGGTGGTCGTAAGGACCAAAAGGAACAACATGAGGAGGCACGTGACCAATCGCGCAAGTCTCACCATCATGAAAGGAGGGGCAACCAAAATCGTCATAGACACCATGGTGCTTAGCAAGACTATAACTCAGATGAACCATTGATGGCTATTAAGAGTATCCTTCATATTTTTGAGGTAGTTCAAATCCCTAGTAGGTACTTGAAGGATAGCTAGATCAGACGCATTGATATGAACAATATCCTCAAGTTTGAAGGGGGATACAATTGTGATCCACAAATCCACTTGCAAGCATTTCATGATGCTTGCACCCTACAGAATATTGATAATGATTGGTAGAAGCTTAAGTTGTTCCCTCGCACACTTATCAAGGAAGCAGAAAGTTGGTACTAGTCTTTGGAACCAAAATCAATCAAAAGATGGAGTACGATGCTCGAGATTTTCAATGACAAGTATCAAACATACTCCAGAGTGGCAAATCTGAGACGTCAGATCCAAGGGTGGAAGCAAGGTAATCATGAACCTTGGATGCAGCCATGAGTAGGTACTATTCATTGCTACATTGGTGCCCTAGTCATGGCTACTCTCAGCGGGCACAACTTCACCATATCATTGATGGGCTCCACTTTCAAATAAGAAAGACCCTTGGCGTTTATGCCCAGGGATGATTATCAGAACTAAAGGCCCATCAACTACAATGCCTCATTGAGCAAGTGGCCAAAGAAGAGGGGGAACTCAGAAAGAAGGAGAGTGCAGAAGAATTTAACTGAGATCCTTTCCTCAGAAAAAGGGAAGTCCAATTTTGCGAAGATAAGGAGGAATCACCACTGGAAGCAGTGGTGAATCAAAAAACCTTGTCCTTACAAAAGTTTACATTTGAAATATTGTCAAAGGTTGTTAAGATGTGGAACTCTTTGGATGAAAAAGTTCAAAGTGTGCTAAAAATTGCAAAAGAGTCCAAAGAGAGAGGTAATGATCGTGATCGGTGTAGGAAGAAGGAAGCTAAACGTGTCCATCATAAGGGTAAGGGAAAATTTGTTGTAGCAGAACAGGTTGCAGACTCTGACATAGAGGAAGATAATGAATGTGGCATATGCCAATATGAAAATCCTAAGGGGTGTTGTCCTGTGCTATCACATCTTCAAGAGTCTGGGGTGTACGCATTGAATCCTCGTTTGGCACAGAGGCAAACACCTCGAAGGTAGCCTTACCCACAAGGCAATCCCAAGTAGTTCACCAGCAGCAGCAAGGATATTATCCAAGTGGAACGCCACTGCAACCTTATGAACACTTCTAGTAGTGGCAGCACTCACAAGTGTGGGGAATGCCACCTCCAAGGCAACAGTACCCTTACCGATAGCCAAATCCCTATGGGTACTACGTTCAGCAACCAGTCTCTCCACGGGACTCTTCCAGACATGCCACATTTCAAAATTATTACCACCCCCCAGAATATTTTCGACCACAATCTTAATCACCCAGGGGAAAAACCCACATCTCTATTATCCTCCATCACCTTCTCCTGCCACTTCTTCATAATATTGCACTCAGCTACCACCTACTCCACCTATGTAGGGGGAACTTCCACCATAGCCACAGCAACGCCACACTACCATGGCTATCAACATACAACTAGCTTCCCAGCTGAGTGGATTGGAAGCCAAGCCATGGAAACATCCCTTCTTCCGGCCCACTAATGTACACACACCCTCACACCCACCTGCGACTAGTGCCTCTGAGCCTCAAATAGCCTCCACTATTCCACCACTCAAGCATCCTTCAAACCCAACATCCTCCAACGTACAAATGGTCATGCTGACACATGCAGTGACTGACTGGATAAAGGCAGGTCACCTTCCCTAGAAATTAACTGATCTGGGAAGTCCCCTCATCCATCTTTAGGTGGCAGAAAATGAGCCATGTTAAGTCGTTCTGAATTCGGATTCAGTAGTCAATTTGATCTCACATGACATGTACAAGAATTGGAACCTACCCTCGTTAAAGCAGACCAACATTAGGCTCGAACTGGCAGACTAGTCCATCATTGTTCCCATGGAAGTGGTGGAGGACATTGTGACCATTGTTTATGGGTGGTCCTATCCTACTGATTTCCTTCTCATCTGTGTAGAGAATTGCAAAGGCACCTTCCCAATCATAATGGGAAGAGCCTGGCTGAGCACGGTGGATGCAAGACTAGGACTCCGAGATCTTTCCCTTGAAATTTCAAAGGAAAACCCTTCTGAAAAGATTGAGAAGAAGTGTGTTCCATACATCGCATACAGTGACTCAGGGTGCAACTATGTGTAGTAGTTATGGTCCGCTAAGTAGACATCCATTTAAGCATGCAGTCGATGTATCGATGAATCACTAGTTCAACAGTGCCTGTACACAGTAGCCACCAATCAAGAGGGCACCCAGTGGTTGATAGCTGATCCTGCTAATAGCACTATGTGCATGGAACCATCTGAGGAGCTTGTAGGCATTCACATAGAAAGCATGGACCATTTGGAAGAGGTTCATCAACAAGTGTCCATTGTTAATGATCATGGTCACTGTGGAAAGTTGCAAATCCCTGAAAGCTTCAAATAAGAGCCCTTGGAACTCAAACCATTCCGTGGGCTCCACCTAACCAGGGATACCCCCTCATCATCACTGAGACAACCTTGTTCCATCTTTCGCGTCTCCTCCTTTCCACCCTGTCATGGGGGAGGCTGTCACCCATGCTAATCCAAATAGCCACTTATTTTACCTCATTCTTGTCCTCACATGGATGTTCTATATTTTTACATCTACTTTCACCTCATAATATCGGTAGTGAGTCCACATCATCCACCCATTCATCCACTCCATGGTGTTCCAACTCTTGAAAACATGCAACCCCGTTTCACTTAAAAACATTATAATTAATGTGTGACTTGTGTAGTTCCTAGACTCAGGGATGACCCCATGGTTTGAATCAGGTGTGACTTCAAGGGAAATGCAACATTCGTTGTCCTCTTCTACCTCTTGGGTGACAGGAGTGCACTTATGGATTTCTTTCCACTCCAAATCCTTCTTTGCAAGGAAGCTCCTTGGCAATTTGACCTTCCATGGTGTGGTCCTCATCAAAAACTCAAAAAAACATGAGGATTCAAAGCACACCCCTTGGTCAAATGCATGCACATAAGTATGGGTCTTTGCATGGTGTGGTTCCCACAAAATAAAAGAAAACACAAGAATAACATCTTAACCATGTGGGAATTCAAAGCACACCCCTTAGACCGCCTCTCATAGGCCATAAGCACTAGTTATGGGACTCCTTTCATCCCCTCTAACTTGGTCCTATTTCACTTCCTTCCTCTCATGTCTGTTGGACTGGTGGTTCTCTACAGGTGCATTCCTGTCCACTTGGGGNGTTGGACTGGTGGTTCTCTACAGGTGCATTCCTGTCCACTTGGGGGATGGACGAGTCTTCGCATGTTGCTGCAATGTCACTAAATGCAAATGGTTTTGGGTTTGAACTTTGGCAAAGTTCTATTGGGTCACTTAACCACAACTTCACACAGGGTTTCATGTGACCAATAATTGGAATTCCACTCTCACTCCTCTCTCTCCATCCATTTCTCTCCCTAACTTACCTCACTGCTGGTCTTATGTTTTGATCATTCGTCATGATTTCTTTAAACTTCTCATGTCACACCAGGTTCTCATGGATAGGTGTATGAACTTATGATCACCATCCCTTAGCCCTGGAGCCCATGGACCCTGGTGTTGGGGATATGCAAGGGCTACGAAGGCTACCACCTGCTTTGGGGAGGACCTACTTGTGTATTCTCGGTGTTGTTTCTTAGTTTCCCATCTTCTTGGTTGTTGGCGGCTTGTTTCCATGTTACCCATCACTCGATTTCTTTCCCGCGGAGTTCTTTCTCACCATGTTTTCCTACTTTTGACTCTTTTTCTAGCTCAACCCTCCTTCCTTTTTTCCTTAACCATGTTTTGGTCTCTTATGCTCTTCAACCATCCCAATTTGGCGTTTTAAATTCATTTTTTTGGGTCTTTTATGGATTGGTCAACGCTTGTCAATGGGTGCGACCCCTTGCATATACGGGGCCTCGTATACGCAGCACCCTGCGTATACACAGTCATATATACATGGCCCCATCAATGCAACACCCAATCCCTATATATAGGCCCACTATGCTTCACATTGTTATCATTTCTCACACAAATTGGGGGGAGATTTTACCATTTTCTCTACCTAACTCTTCCCTAAGCACCTACATTCTATCGCATGTCCACATCAACTGATCCTTGCCCTTTTAAGCACCTGGAGGTATGCTCTCAGTCATGGGGGGGTGAAGCCTATGTGTAATTAATTAATTAATTAGTTAGTTAATTAAGACTTTGCACCTCTAAGGGAAGAAATAAAAATAATCGTTTAAACTTCAACTCATCCCTTGTTATTTTTGGCACAAGGCACGTAAAAGCACGTAAAAGCCAGAGCATGTGGAGGGCTCTCATGCAACTAGCCCCCTCCATGAAAGACCTGATGTGGAATCTGTCCATTAGATTCCTGAAGAGAAGATTCCTAGCAAGAAATTGCAAGGGGATGAGACTCCAGGGATAGCACCATGGCTTGAGGTCACCCTGACTGAAGCTTGTCTTGATGCTATCAAGTTGCGCGAAGTGCAACGAATGGTCCTCAAAGAGCTAAAATTTGGACCATTCCTCGAGAACGTACCAAAAGATGTGAGGCTCCAATTACAAAAACTCTCTGATGTGGCCAATCATCACAACCAATGATGAATGGTACTTAGGAGAGACCTATCTCTTTTAGATGAATCGGCAACTGGGATCTAGAGTAAGGATTAAAGACATCTATGTTTCTTACTCTTCAGAGGCAATAGCGCAAGCTCTCGGGTTGCCAGAGACTTGAGCAGATGTGGTAGAGATCCCAAAACAAGTAGACCCTAAGGTAAAAAGGGAGTGGATCAAGCCTTGCTATGGGGTAGACCATAAGGAGTTTGGCTCTCTAACCACAACGGAGAGGGTATATTCAAAGATCGCATCTTACCACCTGAATCCAACAGTAAGACCCAGCAAAATCACGGCCTTCTCTACTCTTGCATGTGCTGCTCTAAGTGGGAAATTCCCAATGAGTCTTCCATAATTACTATTTGTGGAAATTGAAAAAAGGTTCACCAAAAGCGAAGATGGAAGACGAGCTCTCCCCTTTCCCTACCTAATAAGGAAGTTATGCAAATGGGCAAGGATAGCATGGTACGCCAATGATACAATATGACACGTCCCGATTGCCTCATGGCATGAAATGATGAAGGATAGGACTCTAGCCATGACATAGATAGAGGAGGAGTAGCAACCACCTCCACCACTTGCACAAGCAACAAGGTCGGGTTCACAAACCATTGCAGAACATATCCACAAAATTCGACAAATGCTCTCGAGCCAACAAGAGCAATCTGGTAGGACTGATGGAGAAGAACATCCTTTGGTCTATCGCCCTGCAATCAGCCACCTAGAGCAAGTGGCTTGATTAGTCAGCTTCCTAGAAAGAGAAGGGCCAATGTTCTCTACCACCCGAACGCAAGTACCAACAAGGACAGATCCTAGTGTTTGGGAGCTAACAGTATCAACCCAACAGCTATTTCTTAAAATCTCTAGGAATGCTGCTACCTTCTCGGTATGCTTGGAAGATGCTGAAGGGGAAATAGTCTTAGTGATGCAGCACAAAGGATAAGAGATTACAGCTAAAGTGGTTGCTGATACAATTGCTACAGCTCTCAATGCATCGGCGGCACCTATACCAAATGTTCATGGACTTTAAGATGTACAAGAATCTGCTGGAACCTCATGTAGCAAGATCAATGCAACGCAACATGACAAATTGTTGGACCGACTGGTGGGAATAGGGCAACCGCTTTCGGATGTCTTTGACCTTCCGGACAACATCACTGCAACTCAGTCAGGGCTGCTCTCGACAAGGGGTAAGAGCCTCATTTTAGAAGGGCAACTTGAAATTGCTCAAGCTGCCTATCAATGCTTGGCAACAGAAGTGGCCTAGTTAAGAACCCAACTTGCCGATCCAACTCTCCTCAACCATGAAATCACCAAAGAGGAAGCTTTTTAATAGCTTGAGCTCAAACTTTAGATCATGGAGGTTCATCACCTGCATAATGTTGGTGCGGAAAATGAACACATGAAAAATTTTATCCACCAAAAGTAGGAAAAACTAGACAGGGTGAATGCTGACGTGAGAAGCTTGGCAGCTGAGAACTGAAATCTATTCATGGATGAGGTTCGGGCTTTGCGATAAAAATCTACCATCGAAATCATCGCTTGGAAGAATGAGGCCCTAAATTTTAAAAAAGTCAAGAATCATTATAGGGACCAAGTGGGACTACAAAAGGAAGTAACTAAGAAGCAGATTCAAGTCGCAAGGGCCAAGCTAAACCAAGTGCTCCAGTAGCTCCAAGAAGTGGGTGAGGTATGGCAACCTATCTTTGATTGGTTGAATGCCTACAATCAAGCTGAAATCTATCTCAAGGAGCTGTAGATTGAAGAAATGATAGAATATATGGAGCTCGCCAACCTTCCCTATGCAAACCTATCCATGCTCATAGCTGGGAGACCATGGTCCGAATTGAAGAAACAAGTGGTCGCCTCTGTACTGACCTAAATCATTAGTGTGAGGCTGGAAGGGAAACAGACACTGAAAGATCGTCGGGTAGCCACAACTGACCCTGCCTTCGCCCGAGGGCAAGCTGGAAAAGTAAATGAAGGCAAAGTGCCTTGGATGGTCTACACGCAAATCAACCAAGGACTTCCTCGAACTTAAGTTACGGCTAGCGTTGGGGTTATCGTAAACGATAACTTAAAACATGTAAATGCACGTAAAATGTAAACATGAGCCGTAAGACATACATGTAAATGTAAGGCGTAAACAAGATGTAAACTAAACTGAACATAAACTGAATGTAAGAAAAAATGTAAATAGAACGTAACAATAGAACATGAAATAGAAAATGGAAATAATGTTTGGTTGACAAAACAGAAATAATGTATTCCTTAGAAAAGATGTGCACCGGTCAAAGTGTAGCTGCATGTAGATGGTAAGTCGAACACCTAGCCCCGGGGTGATGTAACGTGATAATGTGATTATGAATGTGAGAAATGCTTGGATGCTAATAATTAGGTGTGTCGAGCATCCAAAGATTGTAGGTTCTATTCTCTCTCAGAATTGCCAATCTCTCCCATTTTTTTCCCCCTTGTTTACGTGAATTGATAGGGTATTTATAGGGTTGGGCTGAGCTGGAGCACGAAATTCAAGAATGGAATCAATGGCTGGGAGATGAGAGGAAAGCAGATATAGTGACTTTCCCTCGTTTGGGGTTGACTTTAAATGCATCATCACGAAAGGCTAAGGTTGTTCAACCCAATTCTTATGGTGTGGGAGGCAACATTGTTGCACGGATGGATGCCTCATTTGCAGGGATATCCTCCATAATAGGAATTGAGGCTAAGACTTGGGCCAATGCTTGGTAGTGAGCAAGTGAGGTCCTGACCAGGTCGTATAAGCTAAATGTTGTGTTCTTTTTCTTGAGCATTTACTTTACCTAGGTTAGTGCAGCTACGAAGTCCTTATCATTAGCCGTTGTGTTGGCTTTGACTTCCTCTGTGAAGCTTGAGAGACAGACCTCTCAAGAGGGGGACTTAGGCTTGATTTTCTTGGGGGTAGGGGCCCTAGTGTTCAGTTTTTGTTTGCTAGTTGTGGCCTTTGCTTCAGCCATGGGAGTTGCGTGGTACTCGTTTGTCCTCTTGGGTTCCCATTTGGTGGGCCTACCCGGGTTGCTAGTGGGGTCAACCCTTGAAGGAGGAGAGATTGAGATGTTGCCCACTATTGGGCTTCAAGTAGGTGAGGGGCCATCTCATTGTGGCACTCTTATGTTGAAAGGTTTCTTAGTTGTTTTTGTTGTTGCGTCATGCCAGTTTAATGTCTTAGCGAATGAGTCATGTCAGTTTAATGTCTTAGCGGATGATGTCTGTGGAGCCTTGACCACAAAGGGTGTTGTGGATGCCTAGGGTGGCACCTTGATAACAAAGGGAGGCCTCTTATTTGTGGGGCCTGGGGGAATCCTTGCCTTGCTAGGAGGCACACAGATCACAAAAGGTTTTTGCACAGGTTTGGAATTGCCACCTATGCTAATTGCGTGTATGACATAGGAGGCATCGTCTGCGTTGGATTGACTTGTCGTGTCAATCACTATTTGGCCTTGTTTTATCATTCCCTGTAGGTCATCTTGCAAGGCATGATAGTTGTCTATACTGTGACTAGCCATTTGATGGTAATAACAGTATTGGTCCAATTTAAAATGTTGTGGGACCGGGGGCTCATTTGGTACTACTAAGGTGGGGTTCCTTAGTAGCTCGCAGTACCTGTCATGCTTTTGGTGGGTAATCTCCGATACATTTTTGTGTTGGATTTGCCCAACTTTCAAGAGTTGCTCCAATAGTTGAGAGGGTTGCATCGATAGTGGTGTATACTTTGATCGGTCCTTGCGCTGAAACTTGGGCCTTAGGGTGGCTCGTGTCGATGTAGGTGAGCTGGTGCCAAAGTTGGAAGCTTTGTTAGCTAGGGCTTCAGGTTGCTTAGCTTTTGGGCACCAGTTGGTTGCTTTTGTAATTGCGGCTATTGTTGCCTCGATTGTATTTTCCTTGTGAGTATGTTGGATTTTGTAGACCACATAAGATGGGTCATTACTAGCTTGCGCTGCTTCCTCTATGTCCTTAATTTGTATGAATGCCTAACTCAAAGTATAGGGTTTTAGATAATAAAGCTTCGATTTAATGAAGTCATTTTTGGCTGCCCTAAGGATGGTAAGCATATATGTTTTAGGAATAGGTTCATGAAGTTCATTCAAGGTGGCACTCCATCTTTGGATAAATTTCTATGCTGGCTCTAAAGTCGCTTGTTTAATTTGAATCAAGCTATCTAATGTGGCTTCAGGTTTTAGATTGTATTTGAAACGAGTGACAAACTAGTGCAACAAATCCTCTAGAGAAGATATAGAGCTATGGGGTAAGGCTCAGTACTAGTCTAAGATTTTTCCTATTAAGGACATAGCAAACACACGTAGAATTACATGGGGCCATGCCTAAAGCAAAAGACTTTCGGTTCAGAATGTCACTAGGTGGGCATTTGGGTCTCCCTCTCCATTGTACTTAGTCAATTGAGGTAATGAGACTCCCTTTGGCAAGGTTAAGGGTGGAATTGAGGGGTCAATTGGGTCATCTTGATAGAAAACTAGTACCTTGACTTCCTCATTGTTCAAATTTTTAAGGCATTTTAGTTCCTCCGCCAAGGAGTGCATCATTTTTTGTGTGTCTGCCCATTCTTGGGCGGTAGGCAAACTAGTGGATTGAGCGGATTATGGATGATAATGATTTAATTATTGCATTATTTATGGGTAGTGAGGTTGTTGGGCTAACGTTTGTTGTGGTGGGATGATATTCAGAACTGAGACTATCGGTGGAGCCCATTGCCTAATCATAGGTTGTGAAGTAATACTTTGAACATGTTGGGTTGGAGTAATCAATGGTGCTCCATGGATATGAACCTAAGGTATGTAATGGATGGATATGTACCTAAGATATGCTCTGTGGATGATGGCATTCCAATTACTTGAGGTTGAAAGATTAACTCTACATTGATTTGGGGGGGAAGTTGTTGGGACTGTACTTGTGGAGAAATGATGGAAGTAGATGCTTCAGAGTGAATATTATTGGGTACGAAGAAGATAGGAATGGAAGTAAGTACCTCTTGTCAGGAAACTAGTGCTCGAGTGTTTGCGGATGAAGGAGGAAGCACAGTTTCTTCCAGGAAAGGGTGGAACAATGAGTTTATGCAGGCATGGGGACTAATAGTATGGTATGATTTTCCATGTTCAGATTCGGCTGCAAAGTCATCTTCTTCATCTTGAGGCTCTATGGGAGGTAGGTGTAAGGCTTGACTTCTAGCCATGAGAAGTTGAGATATGAGTCTATGATGGTGTTCAGAGAGTGGGATTATGTCAAATGCTGAAGGGATGAACTCACGTCCTTCTTTGTGGTTAAATTCATATTCTCTCTTTGCTTTCCTTTCTATACGGTCGATAGATAAGTTCACTTGGATTTTGACGTAGATGAAGTTATACTGTTCAGGTGTAAGAGTTGCATGAGTAGGGCCTTTTCCCTATACCCTGAGCAACTAGCGTGTAGGGCCTTGAGGATTTATGTGTTCAATAACAGTTATGGATTTCGTAGCAGTCACAGGGTTTGAAGTTTCAGCGATTGGTAGTGTTACTAGGTTGATTTGGAAGGATTCCATGATGAACATGAGTAGATTGGGCTAGATGAATGGAGTTAGATTGCAAGCAGTTACAGCGTGACCATGACACAAACACAATGTGACCAAACTAATCAAACCAAACCAATAGGATAAGCTCAGCGTGACCAACAGGGACAGGAGACTCATAGGGTAAGACGAAAAAGTTTTGACAGGTGGCGTGATCAACATTTTAACAATGGCAAATTCAGGCCCTTCTTCTAGCGCCAAAAACTGTACTAACCTATATCGTCAATGTGAGGTTCAAAAGGAAAAAGACATTAGCTGACCCTACCTTCGCCCGAGGGCAAGCTAGAAAAGTAAACGAAGGCAAGGTGCCTTGGATGGTCTGCACGCAAATCAACCAAGGACTTCCTCAAACTTAAGCTATGGCTAGCACTGGGGTTATCGTAAACGATGTCTTAAAATGTGTAAATGCACATAAAATATAAACATAAGCCGTAAGACGTAAATGTAAATGTAAGGTGTAAACAAGATGTAAACTAAACTGAACATGTAAACTGAACGTAAACTGAATGTAAGAAAAAATGTAAACAGAATGTAAAAATAGAACATGAAACAGAAAATGGAAATAATTTTTGGTTGGCAAAAAAAAAATAATGTATTGCTTAGACAAGATGTGCACCAGTCAAAGCGTAGCTGCATGTAGATGGTAGGTCGAACGCCTAGCCTCGAGGTGATGTAATGTGATAATGTGATGATGAATGTGAGAAATGCTTGGATGCCAATAGTCAGGTGTGTTGAGTGCCCAAAGATGCGAGAGTTGGATGTGTGTTGGATAGTTGTGCACAAGTTGGATTTCTGTTGGATAGTTGTGCATGAGTTGGATGCATGTTAGCGAGAGTTGGATGTGTGTTGGATATTTGTGCACAAGTTGGATTTGTGTCAGATAGTTATGCACGAGTTGGATGCATGTTGGCAAGAGTTAGATGTGTGTTGGATAGTTTTGCACGAGTTGGATTTGTGTTGGATAGTTGTGCATGAGTTGGATGCATGTTGGCGAGAGTTGGATGTGTGTTGGATAGTTGTGCATGAGTTGGATTTGTGTTGGCAAGCTACATTCTTTACCAGGTACATTGCATTTTACAATTTATGGGCTATTCAAGCCCATGAAAGTACATTTAATTTAGACATGAGTGCCTGACTATCCCACAAATGAAGATTTACAATGAAATGTACAAGGAAAATTCAACCCTTCTTGCTTGAAACTTCTTTGTCCCTGAGTTTTCTTGAATTTTCTAGAAGTTGAGAATTTTCTAGAATTTTCTGAAATTTTCTGGAAGCTGGTCATGCTAGACTCATGCTGCCAACGTGACCTGGGCGTCAGTGAAAAAAATGAACATTTTTGGAGCTGAAATCTAAAGTTCTGGAGGCTGAAACTTGGAGAAATCATTAATGGACCTTAACGGTGACTTATCCCTTCAAAATTAGACCATTTTGATGCTGTTTTGAGGATGTTTTGAGCCTGTTTTGAGGCTCTGAGAGTTGGTCACGCTGGACTCATGTTGCATCTTGACACTTTTAGATTTGGACTATTTTGACTTGATTTTGAAGCTATTGGAGTTGCTCATGCTGAGGGCAAGCTAGCTTGATAGTGTGAGCAAGCTAGCTTGGGCAAGCTGGGGGTGAGCTCCTTGCCTTACTCAAATTTTACCTCCTGAATGCTTGAAAGGGCTTGAGTTGTTCTTATTTCAAAGTGTTAGGCCAAAATTATTGGTGTTTTAGCCTCGTATTTTTTATACGAGGGCAAGTTCCAAGCGCACAAAGCAACGAAGCAGAAATTGGAAACAGCAAACATAGAACTCGAGGTCCTTCGCATGAGCTTTGAAGCATAATGTGTAGTCGCGGAGAACTTGGCCTGTTGGATGAATGACTACCAGCATCTGCAAGCATCAATTTGAGCATTCGACATCGAGCGAAAGTAGTTTGCAACCTAGTTTGTCAACCTGAAAGAACTCTTCCCGACGCTGCCATGCCCTTGGGAGGTTCCAGTTCTACCACACATTGGTGAAGCTACCTAGATAGTGAACACTCCTAGAAGTAAGGAGGAAAATATGAGGGCTCTTCTAAAGGCTTTTTGGTTGCCTCCAAAAGTTGCAGCTACTGCAGGGCACCCATCGTTCGTGCCAATGCCGCCACATGGGCCAGAAGCTGGTGAAGGTTCATCAAAACCACCGCCCCTAGGGATGATGTGATCTTTACCAATAATTCTTGCATCCTTCTTTATGGCAGAGACTCCAGGATCGGCAAGGTATTCAATTTTGTCTCTAAACACCACCATTTTTGTAACTTGTCCTTCTTTGTAACTCGGGCACTTGGTAAAATTAATGTTGTGTCATGCGTGTGTGTGATTTGTGTTGTAAATAAAAGTCCATATCTTTCAAATTGTAAAAGGAACTCGGGGATGAGTTTTTACTCAGTCGTGGGGGTATAATGAAGTGTTTTTTGGTAGCCGCGTTTACTAGGCCACGTATACGGGACCCCATATACGTGGCCACATTGACATGGCCCCATATACATAGCCCCGTATACACGGCCCCATCAACATGGCCCCGTCAACACATCCTTACATGTGTCGATGTGTCCCCGTTTACGTGGTGCCTATTTCAGTCTATAAATAAGAGGGCCTTCCACCTCATTGAGGTATCTTTTTGTCAGTTGTAGCGAAGCTCTTGCAGTGTGTTCCTACAGGAAATAGAATATTTCCCAAGTGCCCACAATAGGTGTAAAGAAGGTGTCCAGCTCTTTATTTGCTCGTTGATGTCTCTGAGCCCATTGGCATGGACGACAATAAAGACGAGCTTTCAAGCATTCCTTGCAGCATTTGGACTTAGTCATTTATTGCATTTAATAGTTTAATGTTTCTATGCTTTGATAATTACTTAGGTTTCTCTTATTACTAGTTTAATTTTTATCACTCATTTACAGTTCATAAAAATCATAAGTATGACCATCTCGAATGTAAATCCAACACTTGGTAACCCAATGATGCCTAACATCTGGTAACCTAGTAGTGGTTAGGAAACGCTCAGGACGTGCCCAGAAGATGGGATCAGATACTTATGCTAGGAATAGTTAAGATACAGATTAGGATAATTATAGGTTAGATAATATTTCATTCCTTACTTTCGGTACCTTAATTAAATGCGAAAATATAAAGTAAAAACTATAAAAATCAGTTGCCTCAATCTCACTTAACCATTGCCACTAGATACTCACAAGTGAGGTTGAGAAGACAATGACCGTTCTAACAAAGGGTTTTGCTACTTAGAGGTCTAGTGTATGTTAAGTACTTACTGTCTATGGAATTTGACCGAGTTGCATGTGAACGTCCATGATTCGCATGATTGGGCGTAGGGGTACCTAGCCACTCATCAATGGCATCGTTGCCAAGGACTATTATTCTTACATGTGCCAATTATCCTTAGCAAACTTATTATTCACGTTGTTGGAATGGACCCAGGATAGTAGAACTTACGCACGCTAGGTGAACTAAAGAAAAGGTAAAGTACACTGATTAAATGGATCATCTAACATCCAATATGTCTTCTTCTCATAGGAAAGATGGATCCAACCCCTACAATATCACGTTCGCGATATCGCAACATGCCGTCATGCCTATAAATAAGAGGCAGCTTTCCCTTGTTCACTCATCTAGATTTAGACCCTTAGCCAAACTATAGTAGTTTTACCATTCCAGAGTTAGAATAATTTCCATGTGCCTACAGTAGGAGTTTGGTAACGCCTGGTAACCCTAACTGCATTCAGTATGATCACTTTGAGCACATGTGTAATGCCTGGCAACCCAGTAACGAGTAGCATTTGGTAATCCTAGTAGTGTTGCACTAGTTTAGGGTGTGTGTGGCAAGTGGGAATGGATACTGGTGCTAGGATAATTAGAACTTAGTTAGAGAATAGTTAATGAAAGTTAGTCATTTAGTTCTCTTCACCTTTCCCTATTAGCATAGGCATTAAAAAGACAAAAGATATAAAAATCATATACCTCAAGCTTACTTAACCATACAAATGTGACAATACACGTAAGTTTGGGAAGACAACTGTTGATTAACCTTAAGTGTTCCATTAAGGTGTGTAAGCACTTAGTCCTTGGAGTTCAACCGGATCGCGTGTGAGATGCTCATATTCGTATGGTTGAGTGTAGGAGTACCTCACCACTCATCACCAATGCTAAACTTCACTTTTTTGCAAGATCTGCCTAACCCCTTAGGCTATGCTATAGACTGTAACTAGTGTAGCCATGCAGAACTGCCTTTAGAAGCCTTCAGAACTCAGCACTGGTTGGCATCTTAGTGTCAACATTCCTTTAATAAGAAAAATCAACAAGTTTTGTCTCATTTACATCCCCCCATTTGCCCCCAAATTGTACCTACACTCGACACCACTTAGAAAAGTAGCAACATAGTCCCAGAGCACAGTCTCCAAAACTGTACTATTTTGCACTATTGTAGGTACCTGATGATCTATTCAACATTCTCACATGTAGTCTTGGTAGCATAGTCACAGTTTGGCAGTCTCACAAAGTCCATTGAAGCACACCAACAAAACACCATTTTGCTTCCATGGGAGTGTAGCTAGGGTCAGCATAGTCCCAACTACCCCTCTGCAATGTGGTGCCCAATTCATGATTCATGCTAACCCAAACCCTAGCAATACCCTACTGCTCAATGTTTTAGTGGTTAGTAAATCTAAAACGAGGTTGGCATTTTGGCATTCTAGCTAGCATTTTCAAACATTCGACTAGAAAATTTTCTTTCCAAGCACCCTCACACCTAAGCATACTTAGCACATTATTAGCCTTCAGGATCCCATTGGACATCGTCAGATGTTGCCTAGCACATTACACATCGTTGTAACCTGTAGGACACCGTGGTAGCCAACCTAGCAAGCTAGGACTCTATAGTGGACATCAATCTTCATAGCTAGACACCTTAAGACTGTGACTACATTGCCCATTATGCTTGTTTGTACACCACGTACCTCCTCACCTTCTCTTTATACTTGACTATGGTCTTCCATTTGGGATGGTGATGTCTTCTCTTTAGCTTGCATTCTATGCATGTTTCACATTTTTGGCATTTTACTTGCATTTTCACTATTCATGCATCTATTTGCACATTCACACCTCTACTTTCATGCCTAAAAATTTAACTACACTCACCTCCATGACCACCATAGAAACCGCAAATTCCACAATAACACCTTAAAACACATCTCTTCATAACACCCATAAGTCCTAGTTTGATCAACAAGACCATTTTGGACACCCCACTTCCATTTTCTAGCAAGCCCTCATGTGGGAGTGATGTCAAGATTGTGCGACTATAGACCTCTTAGTGTTCCATTCCAGCCTTCAACATTTTTGGTTGCTACAGTTTTTTGATGCTAGAAGGAGGGCCTTCATCATTTCCTTCTTTGGCCAAATCCCTTGATTGTTTCCTTGCATGCTCTCTATACTCTGTGTAGATTAGTCTCCATCATCGACTCCCTTAGAACCCTACTTGACAACACCAGTGTTTACACTTAGTCAAAATTTTGGGTCTTTAGTAGAACATAGCTAGCTCTAGCATAGCAAGCGTAGTTGCCTTTGAGAGTGTAGTCCCAGAGTTAGCCATTTTTCAACACACTTACACTTAGTCATTTCAGCTGCATTTCAAAGTTAGTTATTTTTCTACATTTTCTACACTTAACCGTTTTCTTTCATTTGCCATTTTAACTCCTTTCTTGCACAAGCATCATGAACCTTGAGCAACTCTCAACCTCTAATTTAGGCATTGTTATGTTCTAGCTTGTATAGTAGGAGTTTCTAGTCAACATTACTAGGGGTCCTATCCTAGCACAGAGACTATCTCTCAAGCTACACAACCTACCCCCTGAGGTCATGGTGCTCAATGATGATCAATATAACTTCGTTTGTGCAAAGTTCTAGGTAAGTTTACCTTTATACCACCAAGAAATGAAAGCAAAATGTAGTTATGAGCATATGCATCATAACAGAAGGGAATGGTTTCCTTCCAACTTTAACTTTATCCCACTCACGAAAGACTACCAGTGGATGTTGGAGAACCTCATTTGCAACATGGGTTATGAGGGAAGGATGGACTATGAGGAGCCACTCCATGAGGAACTAAACAAGTTTAAGGCTCAATCTGCATGATAATCCATTCCATGCCTTATTCTAGTAAGTGGCTTCTATTGCTCCTCCTCTATTATCCTATAGTTTAGTGTCATCGCCTAGGTTAACACCTATGGTGGCAACCCATCAAACATAGCAAACACATCAAGATGTTGTCCTGTCCTTCAACCTTCCCTTTAGCATGCCTTTCATCATCTCTTCCTAGCCTGCTTAGTCTGTTCAAGCTAGTTAGACTATTTCAGTTGTCCAACCTTTTGTAGCAGCAACTATTGCACCCACACAACCTTACATGCACATGTTCTGCCCCCAATGTATGCGACTCAAGCATCATTTGTCCAACCTATCACATTAGCATCTTTTTCAACAACCCAAACCACCAACCAATGATGGAACTCAAGTGCTATGTCCATGGCAAAGCCCATACAATAGGCATCGCACGTGGTTACACAACCTGGAGGTAGGTCATGGACCACCCAGCAACCTCAATGGGTAGCACAACCCACATAGCCTACTACCACCACACTTGGCTTAGATCAAGCATTCTAGCTAATCCAAAGCCTCACTAAAGAAGTTAAGTGGTTAAGGCTACCTCCTCTAGAATAGTACAAGTGATGGACTTCTACCAAGATAATCCAATTAGTCTTATGATCCCACCACTAGCACTACCTATAGGGGTCCTACTCCCCTAGTTCACCAAATATAACAATGAAGGGAAGCCCAAAACTCATCTAGTTACCTTCCCATCATAGTGCCTCTTGCTACTGGCATGGCCAAATGCCATCATTCACATCTTTCCCATATTCCTAATTGGCAAGAAATTAGACTAGTACTATGCACTTCCCAAGGCCTCCATCTCTTCATTAGAGGAATTTCTCACGCAATTTTTTATATGCTTTAAGTACAACTTAAAGCTTGAAGAGATCCTAGACCAACTGATGCAAGTGAAGTAGGGCCAACTAGAGCCCATGCAAAAATTCAATCAGTAGTGGAGTACTTTCCTTAATGAGATCTGCGAGCCTATTATGGAGGTCCACTTGCTAGCCATTTTCAAAGGCATAGTGAATTTCTTTATCAAGTTGAAGTTGTATTACCTTGTCCCGTAGTCCCTAAGCCAAGCATTTGCTCAAACTAGGAGCATCTAGAATGTAGAGGAGGCCAACAAGGATCTAACCTACATGGCCTACAAAAACCTACATGCAAAGAAGAAGAAAGATAAGGACAAAATTAAGCAGGCAACTACAAAATTAAGCAGGCAACTACAACTACGCATCGATGGCCAACGAGGCTAAGCTGGCCAATACCAAGCCAACAGCCAAGCCATCTAAGACACTAGCCAACAACAAGGCAACCAACTAAAGCATTATGGTGATTAACTAGCCTACATCATTAGTGGCCACAGCACCATTTGTTGCAAGGTCTAACTTCAAGCACAAGAATTACTTGAAGTATACACCATTGCTTATCCAGGAGTTGAAGCTCTTGGACCAACTACTTAATGCAGAACACATCTAGTACAAGTAGATGTTCAAGGATGCTTGTAAGTAGTATGATCAATATTGCAAGCTCATCAAGAACCCTTTGGCCACACTACCTAATGAGCCTCTAGTCCCTAAGCACTTCTGATTTGATCGATTTTGCCAATATCACCAATTGTAATGTCATGACACAAACTTTTTCATGGCTCTGCAGAATGACATTCAGCACATGATTGACAAAGGTGAGTTGGTCCTTAATGCTACCAACCCAATGCACCCCCAAAACTAATCAATGGGGGTTTACAATGACCCTCTAAACATAAGTGGTGCAAGGTACATCATCAATGCCATTAGCGTTGATGACGATGCAGAACCGGCACATGAACCATTCATGGTTCATTTGCCCTCTAGCAACACTGGGGCTTCTTTGACATCAACCAATTTGAGAACCCCTTTTGTCATTAGAGCATCACCTTAGGTGCCTATGACACTCTTTCTGGTTGGGCCCTACAACACATTGCAGCAATAACAATCCAAACATCCTTTTTCATAAGGGTGTTGTGGCATGCAGACTCCCCACCTATTGGAAGTCTAGTGATGGGCAATGCATTGGTTCCTACTTACCAAGACCCCATCCTACAAATGACACCAACAAGTAAACAAGATGGCAAATTGGGAGGCCTAATGAGCACCTCGTTGATTGGATGCTTAGGAAACACTAGAAGTAAAGGGCATTAGGCCCACCTAAGCCTGTCCCCTTCTCTTCCATATTAATGGCCCAACCAACTAAAGATGCTACCATGATAAGTAGTCAACCACAAAGCACTGAGGCTCTAAAGAAACCCAACTAACAATAGGGCACTAAGGCTTCAAAAAAATCAAGAAAACCAAGCCCAAATCCCCTCCATGAGAGATCTATCTCTTGGGTTACATGAAGGAGGTGAAGGCCAACACTAACAACAAAGTAGCAGATAGTAGAAAGGACTTCCTTGATGCATTAGCAAAAGTCAAGCAGGCTTTAAAACAAAAAAACATAGCTATGCCTATATGACCTTGTAATGACTTCCTCCACCCATCGTGAACTATTAGTGTGGATGTTGACCCCCATTCCTATCATGGAGGACATCCTAGTAGATGAACAGTCCATTCACATAGTGATATTTCCTCCTCCCTTGCAAGAATCAAGTTCAATACCCCTAGTGTTTCAAGATGAGGTGATCAAGGTAAACCATACGAAGGGTCAAGTCATTATCGCATCGATGTTCATAACTATCCACATGGGAGAATGCAAGATACATAGGATGCATGTTGGTGATGGGGCAACAACCAACATCATCCCATACATAGTCATTGATAAACTTGGACTTGCTAACTAGATTCAACCAACATAGACAACATGCTTGAAGTCCTTCAATGGATTACATGTTATTGTAAGGGGCACTATCATGATAGCCTTCATGGCAAGGGAGCAATTCCCCACCACAGTTGATTTCATAGTCATTAAGGAGATGCCAAGTTTCAACCTAATCCTGGGTAGGCCCTGGTTAGCCCAACTAAGGGCCATCTCCTCCCTAATCCATCAATAAATCCACCTTTCCTATGAAGGTGGAGAGGTTAATATACATGGTGACAATGCCACCCCTCTGACTATCAGCAATATTGATGTTGAACAAGGGTCAAAGGTGGAGTTCCCCGATGGCATGCCTCCTACGGAGGACAAAGGTAAAATGTGTGAAGCAAACCAACCCAAAGAGCCAACAAAATTCCCTAACCATTCAAAAGATACTTTGTGGTTAGAATTGCCATTTGGCATAGCTAACAAAGGTCAGGGTGAGTATCGCATCATACCCTCTAGGGCCTATGTGCCACCTAACCCACATTGGGTTAGGAAATAACTACATCACTAAGGTATGCCCTTGGTTTAATAGGTGCTAGATCCTTGCTTACCCCACTTCTACATGCTTTTCCTATTTGCATTTTGTTCATATTTTACATTTTTTCTTAGTTTGCACTTTTGCAATGTTTGTCTCTCTATGTGTTTATTTCTTTTGCTTATGCATTTTTTGTTAAAGTTTACACTTTCACCTTATTACTTTTTAGCCATGAATTTACACATAAAAAATAGTAAACCATGTAAAAATTCATAAGATCCAAAAGCTTACAAAAAGATGCCAAGGCCAAAAACTGGCATGCACGGCTCAAGAAGGCCTTAAACAACCACATCACTTGCCAAGGCCTAAAACTGGCACACATGGCCTGAGAAGGCCTTAAACTATTGCATGGCCCACCACAGCCTAAAACTGGTAGCATTTTTCCCTTTCTATTAGATGGTCCAAAATGGCCCTAAACTATCACTGGGGTCCATAATGGCCTAACACTATCAAAATTTTATCCACATACACAACCCAAAATGGCCTAAAACTAGCAAACACCTTGCATCAATGCATCGCACTATCAACACTTAACACACAACAATGCACATCATATAGAAACAAATCCACTCTATCTCATAAAATAATAATGTTACATGAAATGATCATCCACACTACAGCATGCAAAGATACACAAAATTACAAAAAAAAATGCCCAATGGCAAGGCTACATTGAGATCTACTTAGCTCGTGGTGTTAGGTGGTGGTGGAGGCTCCTCTTCATCTGCGACACTGTTGGGGCCTACAGCATCACCTAGTGCTTGTCAAAGACAAAATCACAAAAATTTGTAAACCAATGTATAATACAAAACTTAACAGAAAAAGCATGACATAAAGACAAAACAGAAAAAAAACTAACCTGAGAGGGCCCTGCATCGACCATGTTTGGAGGCAATCTATCAAGGCCCTCCTCCAAGTGTTGGAGGATCTCAGCCTCTAATAGTCATGTCCAATCGTTGTGGTTGAAGTCAACACCTGTTAGGTTCTTGCCCTTGTCCATGGTGGTCCATGTGGGTGGCTGCATCAAAATAGTGGTAAACGACATCTTTCCTAAGGGCATCGCAATCTCCTACTCCAAGGACCCGCTAACCACTGTGTGTTGATTATAACAACTGAAAATGTTGGCGCCTAGAATCATGGAGGCATCAATGAATGTACAACCTTAACCCCGCCTCCATGCGAGAGCCATGATACAAACAAAGGAAAAGCATCCTAAATGGTATTGTTGATTAAATAGGGACTTTGTTGATTGCAACTAGGGTAGTGGATGCAACTGGGGGGTGGTGTGGTTAGCCAAAATGCAAATGTACTTGATGTGAAATGGTAATAAATGTCAAAGTGATGCTTTGCAGTGCTAAGTGTAGAGCATAGCCATGAAATGGAGGCAAGCATTGCCAAGGGTTTCAACTAAAATGAGGATGTCAACCAATGAAGACTACCATCCAAACATAGTAAAATATGATTATGTGTGAAAAAATGTGAAAATACACAAGAAAAATGTAAGAAGATGCTAGAAACGGAAGAGAGAAATGGAACACCACCCCAAACAAGAGTGTAGTTAATTCCAAAAGGATCTCAAAAGGTACACAGTGTATAATAGGTGCAGTGGAAGTGTAGTCACAATCTCAGTGATGTCGGGCCATGAAGTTTGCTGCTCACCATGATGAACCGTGCATGTCAAGTTAGCCACCGTGGTGTGTCATGTAATGTTTTGCCAGGCTGCAATGGGGCTGTGGTGTACCATGCGGTGCAAGGCTATAATGGGGCCATAATGTACTATGTGGTATAATGCTACAACAAGACCACAGTGTAGTGCAATGATGCCTCTTTGCTAGTGTGGTGTGCTCTGGGTCTCGGTCACCCATGAAGCTAAGTGCCAAGATGTTAAAATGCCAAATGCCAAATGAAAGTACCAACTGCCAACCAATGAAAAATGGAAGCCCCCCTAAAACATTGGGATGCAACGGTATTTATAGGGCTAGGGTTAACCCAAAATGCGAATTGAGTGCCACATGGTAGTGTGGTAGGTGGGACTACAAGAAAAATTTAGAAAATTTTCTTAAGTCCGAAGGTGATCAAAAACAAGTTTGAAAATTTTCTAGCTCTAGTTGCTACACTCATCCTGTATTACGCATGGGACACATAACTCATCTCTCACACAGGGCATAGCATGAACACTTAGAAGAATCTAGTAAAAATTGCAGTCCTTGTTCTTGCTATGCTCTAGAGCATAGCAGCAGAGGTAGTCACAGGAGCTAGAAAATCTATCAAATGCCTCTTTCATGCTGAGCTAGCTTGAAAAATTATGACTTGACACTTAGGTAAAACTGGCCACTAAAAAGTGTGCTACACTAGCTATGCTCTAGAGGGTAGCAAAGCATAGAAACCCAGGAGATAGAAAATTTGCCAAACTATTTCATCCATCCAAAGCAATCTTGACAACTTCTAACTTCATACTTCAGAAAACTAGCCATGAAAGTATGTGCTATGCTGGCTATGCTCTAGAGTGTAGTAGGCAAAGTTAGAGCATTCAAAGCAAGGCTCAAACTCATCTTCTTCCTCCTGTGAGGCTTCCTCGTAGGTTGTCCCTGCATCATGCTCGTTTGCACGAATGAGTTGGAACAATAGATGATGGTAGGACTCTATGAGTGGAATTATGTTGAACAAGGAGGGGTTGTACTCTCATTCATCCTAGTGAACTCATTCATAGTCCTGTTTTGCCTCCAAGTTAAGGCAATCCATTGGTAATCCTACTTGGATTTTGGCACAAACAAAATTGTATTGTTCGTGGCTTAGCACGGCACGCTTTTGGTAGATCATCATATCGAATGTGTTAGACACCGATGTGGATGGTTAATATCGATTCATGTTCACAAATCAAGTTGTGAAAGTTTCTATTTGCAAAAATAGCTGACTCTGAAAACTACAGAAAATGACTAAGTCTGCGAGTAGCAAAAAAATGGCTAAGTATAAAAATGTAGAAAAATAGCTAAGTGTAAAAATGCAAAAAAATGGCTAAGTATGGAAACTACAAAAAATTGACTAAGTGTAAAACTATAGAAAATTTAGCTAAGTATGAAAATGTGAAAAAAATGCTAAGTATGGAAATGTAGAAAAAATGCTAATAGTGAAAGCTACTGAAAATGGCTAACTCAGGTGCTACGCTCGCTATGTTGGAGCCAACTATGCTCTCCTAAGTGCCCAAAATTTTGGTTAAGTGCCAAAGATATGCTTTGGATTTTTTCTAGCAGGGTTCTAGGGGAACTAACGATGGGGTCCAATCTATAGCCACCATTGATGGAGAGAGCACATAGGATAATAATCAAAAAATGTAGAAGGAAATGGCGAGGCCCTCCTTCTAGCACCAAAAGACTATAACGACCAAAAATGTCGATGGCTAGAATCACCGAGGGATCAACAAATGCACAGCCTTAACCCTACCTCTGCAAGAGGGCCTTGTTGGAAACAAAGGCAAATCACCCTAAACAGTCTTGTCAATCGAATAGGGACTTTCTTGGTTGCAACTGGGGTAGTGGATGCAACTAGAGGGTGGCATGGTCAGCCAAAATGCAAATGCAAGCAACATGAAATGGTATTAAGTGTCAAAGTAGTGCTTTGCATGCCAAGTGTAAAGTGTAGCCACAGAATGAGGGCGAGCGTATCCAAGGGTTTCAACTAAAATGAGGATGTCAACCAATGGAGACTACCAGCCGAGCATAGTACAACGTGATGACACATAAAAAATGTGAAAATATGCATGAAAAATGTAAGAATATGCTAGAAATGGAAGAGAGAAATGGAACACCACCCCAAATTGTAGCATAGTTACCTCCAAAAAGGTCTCGGAAGGTACACTATGTACAACAGCTGTAGTGGAAGCATAATCAAAATCTTGGTAATGTCAGGTCATGAAGTCTGGTGCTTGCCATGATGAACCATGCCTACCAAGTTAGCTACCATGGTATGCTGTGCGATATTCTGTAGGGCTACAACAGGTTGTGGTGTACCATGTGATGTAAGGTTGTAATGGGGCCGTAGTGTACTATGCGGTGCAAGGCTACAACAAGATTGCGATGTGGTGTGGGGATGCCTCTCTGCCAATGTGGTGTGCTCTAGGTCTCATTCTCCCATGGAACTAAGTGCCAAGATGCCAAGATGCCAAATGCCAAATGAAAGTGCCAACTAACAACTAGTGAAAAATCAAAACCCCCTTGAAACATTGGGATGTAGGAGTATTTATAGGATTAGGGTTACCCCAAAATGTGGATCGGGTGCCATGTGGTAGTGCAGTAGGTGGAACTATGAGAAAAATTTAGAAAATTTTCTAAGTTTTAAGGTAACCTGAAAAAGTTCAAAATTTTTCTAACTCTAGTTGCTGCGCTCACCTAGTGTTATGCATGAGACATTTAACTCTCCCTAGGGATAGGGCATAGCATGGACACTCAGAAGAATCTAGTAAAAATTGTTGTCCATGTTCTTGTTACACTAGCTATGCTCTAGAGCGTAGTAGGAGGGGTAGCCTTAAGAGTTAGAAAATCTAACAAATGTCTCTTCCATGCTGAGCTAGCTTGACAACTTATGGCTTAATACTTAGGCAAAACTAGCCACTAAAAAGTGTGCTACACTAGCTACACTCTAGATCATAGCAAAGCATAGCAACCCAGGAGATAGAAAATTTTCCAAACTATTTCATCCATCACATGCAATCCTGACAAATTTTGGCTTGATACTTGAGCAAATTGGCCATGGAAGTATGTGCTACACTAGCTATGCTCTAGAGCGTAGCAAGCAAAGTGAGAGCATAGTAAGACACTTAGAAAAAATTTTCATATAACTACTACTGACACTTAGAAAATTNGGTGCTACACTCCCTAGCATAGCCAGCATAGCATGCATCAAGGCCNAAACACTTAGAAAACATTTTCCAAATTTGGTAGTGTTTCATTTCTTCCTCTTTGTTGACATTTGGAGGAGTGGCCCGAGAGACGTCAATAAAGAATTGCAAACCACCATAGTAGACATGGCACCAACATCGCTCATTAATACTAGATCGAGTATTGTTTCATCATGTTCAAGAGTGTTGTGGATAAGGATGTGCTAGGGGTAGGCAATGTGCTAGGGAGATGAAATGCAAGCAAAGGAAATAAAATGCAAATATTATATCCTAATGCAAGATGTGAAGTCAACATGGTTGACAATGACCATGACATGAAGTCGCTTGCCCCTGAAATGTTGATCTCTGGTTAGAGTGCTCATGAGAGAGTCAAAGTCAATCCAAGGTTGGGCCAACTGTGAAGCACAGCATTGTCAATTTACTTGAGGATGTGTTTTTCCTTATTTTCCTTTATTTTTATTTTTATTTTGTTTTTTCATTTTATTTTATTTTATTTTCGAGGTGAACCCCCGTTGGGTTCAACTTACTACTGAATGTTAGCTACAAGGTGTGGGTCATCGAGTAGATGGGCTTTGCTTTGATGCAACCACATCACATCTATCAGACAGGTGTTTCCTCCCTACGATGAGTTATGTTACATCTACTTGGGCCTTGACCAACCAACAGAGGCTCCTCATAGGACGAGTTGTGTTACATCCACCTTGGGTTCTATAATTGACGTGAAGAGAATGTCATATGCATCACAATGCATATGCATTAAAGGGATGTGCAATCATGAGTATGCAAGGGATGACAGCCTATTGGTATGAAGGAGTGTATGTGCATAAACTATAATGGGATGAGGGGGATGTGCACTCTTGAGTGGCTTAACTAGTCTAATCATGCACATCGAAGTAATGTGACAACTTGCTATTACGATGAGATGTGTCTTTGCATGACCACCTCTAGGGCTTTGTCCTACAAACATAACTCCAAGCAGATAAGAAAATCACACACAACCTGAAATACAAGTGCAAATGCCAAATGTGGAGATGCTACAAGGGCTAGATGCAAAGATGTTGCAAATGCATCAAATGATATGCCAATTGCAAGTTCTTAGGAAGCTAGTGAAAGTGCCATGGCAATGATGCTACTAGTCCTCCAAAGGCTGTACTGATGGTAGGTGCTTCAAAAGATCAATAGAATGGTGGGCGGTGATGATACTGTGAGTCCTTTGAAGGCTACACTAATGGTAGGTGCTCCAAAAGATCAGCAAAATTATGGCAAGCGATGATGCTATGAGTGCCCCAAGGGTTTCACCAATGGCAAGTGCTCTAACACATTAACAACATGCCAGTTTAAAGTCATGGTAGACCGTATACCCAATTTAAGGTCCTAGCAAAACATAATGTGCTAGTTTATAATCCTAGTAGACTACTAGATGCTAGTTTAATGTCATAGTGGATGGTGGATGTTGTTCTAGTTTAATGTCATAACCCAAAAATGATATATGCCAATTTATAGTCATAGTGGACTACTACACTTATAGTCATAGTGGACTATCTGTGCCAATTTTTTGCATCATGGTAGACAAGTGCTTACCTTGCTTATGTGAGGTGTGATGCTACATGTATAATCATGTTGTGTGCCTACAAGATCTTACAAAAATCAACTAGAAAAAATAACATCAAGCAACACCTATCTTAAACAGAGTTAAAATGCACAAATGAAAGGAAAGCAATGCAAAAAGTGATAGTTTTAGGCTGTTCTGGGCCATGGACTAGTTTAAGGCCTTTTGGGCCATGTGTTTTTGTAGTTTTATGACCTTTCTTTTATTTTTTATGTGTTTTTGATGTTTTTTAAATGCAATGTGTAAGGTAAGTGAATGGTTGCATAAACAAAGCAAAGCAACGTGTAAGCTAGGTAAGCAGGTGAAATATAAATGCATGAAGAAATGCAACCCAAGAAAAAACCAAAAATGCATGGCTCATGGAGGTAAGGAGTAAGTAGGCGCTTAGAGCATTTTTGGCCAAGGGAAAGCCTTGGTCACATAGTTGCTTCCTAACCAAGTGTGGATTAGGGGGCATGCAAGGCTTAGGATCCTCTAGGAGGATATTGAATTCAACTACTCATTCAGCTATGTTAGCCTTAGGTGTTGCATTGGTTGTCGCAAGTGTACCTGTAAGAAACTCCACCTCCAATACTTTCTCCATGTCTATGTTGTGGTTAGCCGAAGGGGGGACATTATCACCATGGATGATAACTTGACCACCTTTGTATGGGAGGTGGATTTCTTAATGGATGGTAGAGGAAATGATCTATAGTTGGGCTAGCCAAGGCCTGCCCAAGATCAAGTTGAAGCCTGGCATCTCCTCTATGATAGTGAAATCTACACTAGTGGGGAACTCCTCACCTACCACGAAGGCTAAGTTGATTGTACCACTAATAATGACTTGTCATCCGTTAAAGGATTTTAGACACATGGTTTTGGTTGGCCTGATTTCATTTGCCAGGCCTAGCCTGTTGATGACAAAGTACAGGACTACGTTTATTTCTGCACCATCATCGACATGCACTCTACGAACCATGCACTACCCAACACATATGCTAATGGATAGTGGAGCTGTAGTGACCTCCCCTCATTCGAGGTTGATCTTGACTACATCATCATGGAATGCTAGGGATGTTAAACCTGATTCTTGTTGTGTAGGGAACAACATCATTGCACGGATGGTGTTCTCATTTGCAATGATGTCCTTTGTAATAGGAATGGAGGCCAACATCTAGGAAAACACTTGGCGATGAGCAAATGAGGTCATGAACAAGTCATACAAGCTCAACATTATCTTCTTTTGCTTAAGCATTTATTTCACCTAGGTTAATGTAGCTACAAAGTCCTTGTCATCAGTTGTTGTGTTGGCCTTAACTTCCTCCATGTGGCTTGATGGATGGATTTCTTGGAAAAGGTACTTGGGCTTGGGTTGCTTGGCCTTCTTGTGGGCAGGGATCCCAGTGTTTAGTTGTTGCTTGTTGGTTATGGCCTTTGCTTCAACCATGGGGGTTGCAAGGTGCTTCTTCATCCTCTTGCATTGCCATTTCATAGGCCTACCTGGGTTTCTAGTGGGGTCGACCCTCAAAGGAAGAGAGGCCAAGATGCTGCCCACTATTGGGCTTCAAGTAGGTGAGGGGCTATCACATTGCAGCACTCATTATGGCACCTTGATGACAAAAGGTTACTTAGTGGTTATTGTTACTGTGTCATGCTAGTTTAACATCTTAGAAAATGGTTGGTTTGGTTGCTAGTTTAACATCTTAGCAGATGATTACTATGGGACCTTGATCACAAAGGATGTTGTGGGGGCTTGAGGTGGCATTTCCCTAAACAAAGAGGGCCTCTTGCTTGTGGAGGCCAAGGGGATCCTTGCCTTGCTGGGAGGCACATGGATCATAAAAGGTTTTTGTGCAAGTTTAGACTTGCCACCAACACTAATGGAGTTTATGACATAGGGAGCATCGTCTGCATTGGATTGCCTCATTACATCAAGCACTAGTTGGCCTTGTTCTATCACTCTTTACAGGTTGTCCTACAAAGCATGACAATTGTTCATATTGTGACTAGACATCTAGTGGTAATGACAATATTTGTCCAACTTGAAATGTTGTGGTACCATGGGCTCATTCGATACTGCTGAGGTGGATTTCCTTAGTAATTCGTAGTACCTATCATGTTTTTGATGGGCAATCTCTAATATGTGTTTGTATTGGATTCACCCAACTCTCAAGAGTTGCTCTAGTAGCTCAGAGGGATCCATCAATAGTAGTGTATAGTTTAAGTGATCCTTATTATGCTCAACGTTGGGACTTGGGGCAGCACTTGCCGATGTAGGCAATTTGGTGCTAGAGTTGATAGCTTTGTGAGCTAGGGCCTTAGGATACTTGGCCATCGGGCCCCAGTTGGTTGCTTTTGTGCTTGTGGCCACTATTACCACTACTACATTTTTGTTGCACATATGTTGATTTCTATAGGCCACGTAGGCCAAGTCATTACTAACTTGCGTTGCCTCCTCTATGCCCTTTGTTTGGGCAAAGGCTTGGCTGAGGGACTTTGAGGCTAAGTAATACAATTTGAACTTGATGAAGTCATTCACTACATCCTTGAAGATGGCCAGTAGGTGCATCTCTACTAGGGGTTCATACATTTTGCTTAATGCAGTGCTCCAACATTAGAGGAACTTTAGCATGGGCTCTAGGGGACCCTACTTGACTTGCATGAGTTGGTCAAGGGTTGTTTCAGGCTATAGGTTGTACTTGAAGCATGTCACAAACTAGCTTATGAGATCCTCCAAAGAAGATTGTACATGAAGCACGTAACAAACTAGCTTATGAGATCCTCCAAAGAAGGTTGCACCTGAAGCATGTCACAAACTAGCTTATTAGATCCTCCAAAGAAGGTTGTACCTGAAGCATGTCACAAACTAGCTTATGAGATCCTCCAAACAAGAGATTGAGGCCTTAGGTAGTGCATGATACTAGTCTAAGGCCTTGCCAATGAGTGACATGGGGAACACATGCATGATGACATGTGGCCAGGCTTGACGGAGCAAGCACTTAGATCAAAATATGACCAAGTGTGTGTTGGGGTCCCCTTTACCATTGTACTTGATGAGTTGAGGTAGCTAGACCCAGTTGGCAGAGTTAGGGGTGGGACTGTAGGACTTATGAAATCATCCTAGTAGAAGTCCACCACCTTGATGGTTTTGGAGGAGGCATCTTTAAGTTGGTATCAAACTTTGGATCAACTAGCATGCCTAATCCAAGCTTGGGGATGTGCCTATTGATTGCATTCACTGAGCTTGTGTTGCTTGCAAAACATAATGTCAGATTGTTGGTTACGAAGTTTGCTAATTTAACATCATAGTGAATAGTCATTACTATTTTAACGTCATAGCGAATGACTTTAGTTAATGCATTGGCCAAGGAATGGGCATGGTGATCAAGGTGGGCCACACACGAGTAGGTTGGACAAACACCATGGGCACCAATGAGACAAGCAAGATGTGGGATGCCTGAGTCATCTAAGGTTGGGAGGTGGCCCTAGCGTGAGCATAGGGTTGGGTAAATGCAACGGTCGCTCGCAAGGAAGGTTGAATTGGCATTATCACCATCTCAAAGAGGATGGGTGAACTAAATTAAGGAGGGGCCATACTAGGGAGCTATTGTTGGAAGACAGTGTAGAGGGAGCTCTTCCATTTAGAGCAGGCCTCAAACTCATCTTCTTCCTCCTATGAGGCTTCCTAGTAGGTTGTTCCTACATCATGCTCATTTGTACAAATGAGTTAGGACAATAGCTAGTGGTAGGACTCTATGAGTGGGATTATGTTAAACAAGGAGGGGTTGTACTCCTGTCTGTCCAAGTGGACTCATTCGTAGCGCAATTTTGCCTACAAGTTAAGGCAATCCAC
Source organism: Gnetum montanum (assembly GCA_015680685.1). NCBI lineage: Eukaryota > Viridiplantae > Streptophyta > Gnetopsida > Gnetales > Gnetaceae > Gnetum > Gnetum montanum. Next base: position 64,708 of record MNCI01003839.1, read on the forward strand.
TGGTAATCCTACTTGGGTTTTGGCACAAACAAAATTTTATTGTTCATGTCTTAGTGTGGCATGCTTTAGGTGGATCCTGGTGTCAAATGTGTTAGACACCAATGTGAAGGGTTGATCTTGATTCATGTTCACAAATCAAGTTGTGAAAGTTGTTATTTGAAAAAATAGCTAACTCTAAAAACTACAAAAAATGACTAAGTCTACCGGTAGTAGAAAAATGGTTAAGTATTAAAAATGTAGAAAAATGACTAAGTGTAAAAATGTAGAAAAATGGCTAAGTATGGAAATTGCAAAAAATTGACTAAGCATAAAACTGTAGAAAATTTGGCTAAGTATGAAAATGCAAAAAAAATGCTAAGTATGGAAATTTAGAAAAAATGCTAATTGTGAAAGCTACTAAAAATGGCTAACTCTGGTGCTACGCTTACTATGTTGGAGCCAACTATGTTCTCTCAAGTGCCTAGAATTTTGGTTAAGTGCCAAAGATACACTTTGGCTTTTGTCCAATGGGGTTCCAGGGAAATCGATGATGGGTTCCAATCTACACCAAATAGTGGTGGAGAAAGCATGCAGGATAATAATCAAAAAAATGCAAAAGGAAATGGTGAGGCCCTTCTTCTAGTGCCAAAAAATTGTAATGACTGAAAATGTCAATGGCTGGAATCACTAAGGGATCAATGGACGCATAGCCTTAACCCTGCCTCCATGTAAGGGCCTTGCTGGAAATGGAGATGAAGCACCCTAAACAATCTTGTCGATCAAATAGGAACTTTGCTACTGGCAACCGAGGTAGTGGGTGCAACTAGGGGGTGGCATGGTTAGCCGAAATGCAAATGCAAGCAACGTGAAATAGTACTAACTATCAAAGCCATGCTTCGTAGTGCTAAGTGTAAAGCGTAGCCACGAAAATGCAACAAGCTTAGCTAAGGGTTTCAACTAAAACAAGGTTATCAACCAATGAAGACTACTGCCCAAGTGTAGTACAGCATGATGACATGTGAAAAAATGTGAAAATACGTAAGAATATGCTAGAAATGGAACAACACCCCAAATGGAAGCGTAGTTAACTCCAAAAGGGACTCAAAAGATACACAGTGTACAACAAGTGTAGTGGAAGCATAGTCACGATCTTAGTGATGTCAAGCCGTGAAGTCTAGTGCTCATCATGATGAACCATGCTTGCTGAGTTGGCTGTTGTGATGTACCATGCGATATTCTGTAAGGCTACAATGGTGCTATGGTGTACCATGTGGTGCAAGGCTATAATGAGGCTGCAATGTACTATGCGGTGCAAGGCTACAACAAGATCGTCATGTAGTGCAGAGATGCCTCTCTGCAAATGTGATGTGCTCTGGGTCTCGTTCGCCCATAGAGCTAAGTGCCAAGATGCTAAAATGTCAAATGCCAAATGAAAGTTCCAACTGCCAACCAGTGAAAAATGGAAGCCCCCCTAAAACATTGGGACCTAATAGTATTTATAGGACTAGGATTAATCCAAAATGTAGATTGGATGCCATGTGGCAATGCAGTAGGTGGGACTACGAGAAAAATTTAGAAAATTTTCTAAGTTCGGAGGTGACCAAAAAAAGTTCAAAATTTTTGTAACTCTAGTTGCTACGCTTGCCCTATGTTACGCATGGGATAAATAACTTAGCAGTTAGAAAAAAAATTGCAAAACTGGTACTTGGAACTAACTACACTCAACACTTCAAAAAATTTTGGCAATGTGCCATTGTTTTGACACTTAGCCAAAATTGTAGTTGAGACGCTGAGACCCAAAATTTTGTGGTGTCTCACCATGTAGAACTACCTTTATAAGCCTCTAGAACTTAGCACTAGCTAGCATCTTAGCATCAACATTCCTTTAGCAAGCAAGATCAGCAAGTTTTGTCTCATTTACATCCCCCATTTGCCCACAAATTGTACCTATGCTCAACACCACTCAAAAAAGTGACAATGTAGTCCCAAAGTGTAGTCTCCAAAGTTGTACTGTTTTACACTATTTGTAAGTACCTTGCGGTATATTCGGCACTCTCACATGCAATCTTGGCAATGTAGTCATTGTCTGGAAATCTCATAGGGGCCATTAAGGCACACCAACAGAAAACCATTTTTCCTCAATGGAAGTATAGCTAGGGTCAGCGTAGTCCCAACTACCTCTCGTCCATGTGGTCCCTGATTCGTGATTCATGCTAACCTTAATCCTATAAATGCCCTAGTGCTCCATGTTTTAGTGGTTGAAAAATCTGAAACCAGGCTAGCATTTTGGCCTTCCAATTAGCATTTTTAAACATTCAACTAGAAAATTGCTTTCCAAGCACCCTCACACCTGAGCCCACTTAGCACCTTGGTGACCTTCAGGACCCCATTAGACACCGTCGAATGCTACCTAGCACATTGCACACTTTGGTAGCCCATAAGACACCGCAGCAACCAACCTAGAAAGCTTAGACTCTACGATGGATGTCAGTCTTCACAACCAGACACCTTGAGATTGTGACTACACTACCTACTGTGCCTATTTGTACACCGCGTACCTCCTCACCTTCTCTTTACAATTAACTATGCTACCCCATTTGGGGTGATGACATCTTTCATTTAGCTCGCATTTTGTGCATGTTTCACATTTCTCACACATGTTGGGCATTTTACTCATATTTTCGTTGTTCACGCATCTATTTGCACGTTCACACCTCTGCTTTTGTGCCTAAAAATTTTACTACACTCACCTCCATGAGCATTGCAGAAACTACAGATGCTACATAAACACCTTAAAACATGTTTCATCATAACACCCATAAGTCCCAATTCGATTGACAAGACTATTCTAGGCACCCTACTTCTGTTTTCCAATAGGCCCTCGCATAGGAGCATGGTCAAGACTATGCAACCGCGAACCTCTCGATGTCCTATTCTAGCCTTTGACATTTTCAATCACTACAAGTTCAATTCTAATAGATAATGCTAAGTTATAAAGTTATATATTACGATAACAATGAGGTGTTACTTGGTGGTACAGGTCTTAACCTAGTAACTCAAGGTCATAGGTTTGATTCTACTAGGTAGCATTGAGTTATAAACTTCTATAAATCTTACGATGTACCTATGTTTCACACTTATTTCAAGTTCCAACATTTGCTATAAAATTCTATATTATAATTATTTCAGGGTTCCATCACCCCCACAATATGTGATCATCTATATGACTATGACTCTATGAATCATTCTCTTAATTGTTTAAGACAACACTTGATAATTGATACACCACAAAATTTTGGGTCTCAGCATCTCAATTGCAATTTTGGCTAAGTGTCAAAACAATGGCACTTTGCCAAAAAAAAATTTTAAGTGTTGAGTGTAGTTAGCTCCAACTACTAGTTTTACAAATTTATTTTTTTCTAACTTTTGAGTTACATGTCCCACTTGTAACACGGGGCAAGCATAGCAACCAAAGCATTCTCAAACGGTTAGCATTCCCAAGCAGTTGGCATTCCTTGGACACGAGCATTTTTAGCACTTGGCATTTGGTATTTGATACTAAGCATCTTTGGGTGAACGAGACCCAGATGCACCGATAGAAAGGAAAAGTTGTGTTCTACTACCCACTATAGCCCCATTAAAACCCTTTAGAACATCACACGGTACATTGCAGCGGCCAACCCAACAGGCATGATTCATCATGGTAAGCACTAAACTTCATGACCCAACACCACCAAGACTATGACTATGCTTCCACTACACCTGTACCTTTTAAGATCCTTTTGGAGTTAACTACATCCCCATTTGGGGTGGTGTTCCATTTCTCTCTCCTATTTTTAGCATTTTCTTACACTCCACCTCCATTTCTAGCAAGGCCCTCATGTGAAGGCATGGTTAAGGTTGTGCATCTATTGATCCCTCAATGATTTCAACCACCAAAGTTTTTCGTCATCACAGTTTTTGATGCTAGAAGGAGGGCCTCACAATTTCCTTCTACATTTTCTAATTATTATCCCATGTGCTCTCTCCACCACTGGTTGGTGTAGATCAGACCCTATTGTCGATTCCATTGGAACCCTATTGGACAAAAGCTAAAGTGTATCTTTGAAACTTAACCAAAATTCTAGGCACCCAGGAGAGCGTAGTTGGCTCTTAGTGTAGAGAGCACATCTGGCTCCAACGTAGCGAGCATAGCACAAGAGTTAGCCATTTTCAATAGCTTTCACAATTAGCATTTTTTTTGCATTTTCATACTTAGCTAAATTTTCTACAATTTTACATTTTGTCAATTTTTTGTAGTTTCCATACTTAGCCATTCTTCTCCATTTTTACACTTAGCCGTTTTTCTACATTTTTATACTTACTGACAAACTTAGTCACTTTTTTGTAGTTTCCAAAGTTAGCCATTTTTTGCAAACAGCAACTCTCACAACCCGATCTATGAACATGAATCCAAATCAGCCTTCCATGTTGGTGTCTCACATATTTGACATCATGATCCACCCAAAGCATGTTGCACTAAGCCATGAACAATACAATTTTGTTTGTGCCAAAATCCAAGCAGGATTACCAGTGGATTGGCTTGACTTAGGGGCAAAACAAGACTACAAACAAGTTCACTGGGACGAATGGGAGTACAACCCCTCCTTGTTTGATATAATCCAACTCAAGGAGTCCTACCACTAGTTATTTTCCCAACTCATTACTGCAAACAAGCATGATGCAGGAACAACCTATGAGGAAGCCTCACAAGAGGAAGAAGATGAGTTTGAGGCTCACTCCGAATGCACAAGCCTCCTCTACATTGTCTTCCAACAACCACTCCCTAGTACGATCCCTCCTCAATTCGGTCCACCTGTCCTCTCTGAGATGGTGATCATGTCGATTCAACCTTCCTTGCAAGTGACCACTGCATTTTCCCAACCCTATGCTCATGCAGGGGTCACCTCCCAACCCTAGATGATTCAAGCATCCTACATCCCACTTGTCTCATTGACATCCACAACATCTATCCAACCCAATCATGTGTAGCCCACCTCGATCACCATGCCCATCCCTCAGCCAACACATCAACTAGACCCATCCACTATGACATTAAACTAGCAACAAACATCTGATATGACATAAAACTAGCAAACTCTGCAACCAACAATCCGACCCTATGCTATGCAACCAACATAAGCCCAACCAATGCAACTAGCTAGCACATCCCCAAGCTTGGATCAGGCATTCCAACTAATCCAAAGTTTGATGGAGGAGACCAACCAACTCAAAGCTACCTCCTTCGAAATCATCAAGGTGGTGGACTTCTACTAGGACGACCCCATAAGTCCTACAGTCCCACCACTAACTCTTCCAGCTGGGATCCAGCTACCTCAACTCATCAAGTACAATGGTAAAGGGGATCCCAATGCACACTTGGTCACATTTTGATCTAAGTGCCTACTTCTTCAAGCCTAGCCACACATCATCATGTGTGTGTTCCCCATGTCACTCACTAGTAAGGCCTTAAACTAGTATCACATGCTATCCAAGGCCTCAATCTCTTCTTTGGAGGAATCTCATAAGCTAATTTGTGACACGCTTTAGGTACAACCTAAAGCCTAAAACAACCCTCAACCAACTTATGCAAGTCAAGTAGGGGTCCCTAGAGCCCATGCCAAAATTTCTCCAATGCTAGAGTATTGCATTGAGAAAAATGCATGAACCCCTAACAGAGATGCACCTATTGGTCATCTTCAAGGGTACAGTGAACGACCTCATCAAGTCTAAACTATATTACCTAGCCCCGAAGTCCCTCAGCCAAGCCTTTTCCCAAACAAAGGGCATAGAGGAGGCAATGCAAGCTAGCAGTGAATTGACCTACATGGCCTATAGAAACCAACATGCACTTAAGCAAAATGCAACAATGGAAATAGTGGTTGCAAGCACAAAAGCAACCAACTAAGGCTCGACGGCCAAGCAACCCAATGCCCCAGTTTACAAAGCTACCAACTCTAGCACCAACTCACCTACATTAGTAGGGGCCACCCCAAGGCCTAACTTTAAGCTTAAGGATCACTCAAAGTATACACCGCTATCAATGGAACCCTCTAAACTATTGGAGCAACTCCTGAAAGCCGAATGAATCCAATACAAACATGTATTAAAGATTGCCAACCAAAAACATGACAAGTACTGCAAACTACTAAGGAACCCCACCTCAATAATACTAAATGAGCCCCTGATCCCACAAAATTTTCAACTAGACCAGTACTATCATTACCACTAGCTATCTTGTCATAGTACAGACAACTGTTAGGCTTTGCAGGATGACCTACAAAGAATGATAGAATGGGGCCAACTGGTGCTCAATGTAGTGAGCCAATCCAAAGTAGACGACGCCCCCTACATCATAAACTCCATTAGCATAGGTGGAAAGTCTAAACCTGCATAATAACCTTTTGTAATCCATGTCCCTCCCAGCAAGGCAAGGATTCCCTCAGCCTCCACAAGCAAGAGGCCCCCATTTGTTATCAAAGTGCCACCTCAAGAACCCACAACCCTCTTTGTAGTCAAGGTTCCACAACAATCGTCCACTAAGATGTTAAACTGGCAACCAAACCAACCATTTGCTAAGACATGAAACTAGCATGATGCAGTAGCAACAACTGCTAAGCAACCTTTTTTCATCAAGGTGTCACAACAAGTTGGCCCTGCAACAACTCCTAAACCACTGTTTGTCATAAAGGTGCCCCAACGTGATGGCCCCTCACCTACCTAAAGCCTAATAGTGGGCAACATCTTGGCCTCTCCTCCTTTAAGGACCGAACCTACTAGCAACCTGGGTAGGCCTACTAAATGGTAATACAAGAGGACAAACAAGCACCTTGCAATCCCCATGGCCGAAGCAAAGGCCATAACCAACAAGCAACAATCGAACACTGGGGCCCCTACCCCTAAGCAGGTCAAGAAATCGAAGCCCAAGTCCCCTTCGTGAGAGATCCATCTCTCAAGCCACATGAAGGAAGTTAAGGCCAACACAACGGCCAACAACAAGGACTTCACAGCTGCACTTGCCTAGGTAAAACAAATGCTCAAGCAAAAGAACATAACATTGAGCTTGTATGACCTGGTCATGACCTCATTTGCTCACTGCTAAGGCTTGGATGTTGGCCTCCATTCTTGTTACATATGACATCCCTGTAGATGAGAACATCATCCATGCAATGATGTTGCTCCTTGCACCACAAGAATCGAGTTTAACACTCCTAGCATTTTATGACGATGCAATCAAGGTCAACCCTGAATGAGGGGAGGTTACTACAATGTCGTTGTTAATTAGCATATGTGTTGGGTAGTGCATCATCCGCAAAGTTCATGTCGATGATGGTACAACAACAAATGTAGTCCTATAATCCATCATCGACAAGTTAGTCCTAGCAGACAAAATTAGGCAAACCAAAATCGTGTGTCTAAAATCCTTCAACGGATCACACATCGTCATCAAGGGTACAATCAACTTAACCTTTGTGACAAGAGAGCAATTCCCCACTAGTGTAGATTTCACTATCATAGAGGAGATGCCAAGCTTCAACCTGATCCTAGGCAGGCCTTGGCTAGCTCAACTACAGGTCATCTCCTCTGCCATCCACCAAGAAGTCCACCTTCCATGTAAAGATGGTTAAGTTATCAACCACGATGATAACTTCCCCCCTCTAGCTACCCACAACATAGACATGGAGCAAGTGTCAAAGGTGGAGTTTCTTGATGGTACACCTACAGCAACCAATGCAATGCCTAAGGCTAACACACTCAAACGAGTGGTTGAAGCCAACAGCCTCCTAGAGGATCCTAAGCCTTGCACGACCCCTAATCCATGCCCTATTAGGAAGCAACTACATCACCATGACTTTCCCTTGGCCAAAAACACATTAAGCGCCTCCACGAGCCATGCATTTTTGGTTTTTACTTACATTGCATTTACATTTCACCTGCTTGCCTAGTTTACACACTACTTCGCTTTGTTTATGTATCCATCCACTTAGCTTACACATTGCATTTGAAAAAACTAAGAAACACATAAAAAAACATAAAACTACAAAAACACATGGCCTAAAAAGGCTTTAAACTAGCCCACAGCCTAAAACTATTACTTTTTGCATTGCTTTCCTTTCATTCATGCATTTTTAACTCTGTTTACGACAAGTGCTACTTGATGTTGTTTTTCTAATTGATTTTTGCAAGATCTTATAGGCACACAACATGAATACGCATGTAACATTGCACCTCACACAAGCAAGGTAAGAACTTGTCTACCATGATGCAAAAAACTAGCATAGATAGTTTGCTATGACTATAAACTAGTGTAGCAGTCTACTATGACTATACACTAGTGTAGCAGTTTGCTATGACTATAAATTGATGTAGCAGTCTGCTATGACTATAAACTAGTGTAGCAGTCCACTATGACTATAAATTGGTGTAGCAGTCCACCATGACTATAAACTAGCACAAATCGTCCTTGGGTTATGATGTTAAATTGGCACAACATCCATCATCTACTACGACGTTAAACTAGAACCCAGCAATCTGCTAAGACTATAAACTAGCACATCATGGTCTGCTAGGACCTTAAACTAGGTTCACGGTCTCACAGGACTTTAAATTGGCATGTTATTGATCTTTTGGAGCACCTACCATTGGTAAAACCCTTGGGGCACTGGCAACATCATTGCCTCCCACCATTCTGCTAATCTTTTGGAGCACCTTCCATTAGTGCAGCCTTTGAAGAACTTGCAGCATCATTGTCGTAGCACTTTCACTAGCTTCTTGAGCACTTGTAACTGGCACAACATTTGACACAATTGTAGCATCTTCGCATCTAACACTTGCAGCATCTTCACATCTAGCATTTGCACTTGCATTTCATGTTTTGTGGTTTTCTTGTCTTCTTGGAGTTGTGTTTGCAGGACGAAGCCTAAAGGCAGTCGTGCAAAGGTGCATCTCATTGTAGTATCAAGTCACCACATCGCTTCAACATGCATAATTGGGCTAGCTAAGCCAATCAAGAGTGCACATCCCCTTCATCTCGTTCTAGCCTACACACATCCTCACATTATAGCCTACACATGTCCCTTGCATTCCAATACCCTCTCGCATTTCCCGCATTCTCCCACATATCCAAGCTTGCAAACTCTCTCTGATGCATATGCATTGTAACACACATGGCACCTTCCTTCACATTTAACTGTAGAACCTAAGGCAAACGTAACATAACTCGTCCTATGGGGAGCCTTTGTTGGCTAGTCAAGGCCTAAGTGAATGTAATGCAACTCATTCTAGGAAGGAAACACCTATCCTACAGATGTGACATGGTTGCATCAAAGTAAAGCCCATCTACTCTATGGCCCACACCTTGCAGCTAGCATTCAGTAGTAAGCTAAACCCAACGAACAGTCACCTTGGAACAAAGCAAAGAAGAAAATGTAAAAAGTAAAAAAAAAATGAAAAAACAAAAAGAGAGAGAGAGAGAGAGAGAAAAAGGAAAACAGGAAAAAGCACATCTCTAAACAAATTGACAACGTTGCAGCTTCGCAACCAGCCCAGCCTTGGATCGACTTTAACTCTCTCATGAGCACTTTGACGAGAGGTCAACATTTCAGGGGCAAACCACTTCATACCATGGTCATTGTCAGCTATGCTGACTTTGCATCTTGCATCAAGATACACTATTTGCATTTTATTTCCTCTACTTACATTTCATCTCCCTAGCACATTGCCTACATGCTTTGCCCTAGCATACCCTTATCCACAACACTCTTGAACATGGTGGAACGACACCTGATCTAATACCGACAAGTGATGTTGGTGCCATGTCTGCTATGGTGTTTCGTGACTCTTTGTTGACGTATCTCAGGCCACTCCTCCATATGTCAACAAAGAGGGGCAATTGAAACACCATAAAATTTTGGGTCTCTATGTCTCAACTGCAAATTTGGCCAAGTGTCAAAATAGTAAAACTTTGCCTAAATTTTTTAAGTGTTGAGTGTAGTTAGCTCCAACTACCAGTTTTGCAAATTTATTTTTTTCTAACTACTAAGTTACACGTCCCATGCGTAACATGAGGTGAGCATAATAACCTAGTTTATAACCTAGTTTAAACTACTGAGTTACACGTCCCATTGATAATCTACTATGACTATAAACTAGAACCGATTTGTGTTTTGCACTAACCCTAACCCTATAAATACCCCTAGACCCCCAATGTTTTAACAGTTGGCATTCCTAGGCAATTGGCATTCTCAAGCAATTGGCATTCCCAGGCAGTTAGCATTCTCAAGTGATTGGCATTCCCAAGCGATTGACATTCCTTGGACATGAGCATTTTTAGCACTTGGCATCTGGCATTTGACACTAAGCATCTTTGGGTGAACAAGACCCAAATGCACCAACAAAGAGGCAAAGTTGCATTCTATGACCCACCGTAGCCCCGTTGCAGCCTTGCAAAACATCGCATGCTACACCATGACAACCAACCCAACAGACATGGTTCATCACGATAAACGCCAAACTTCACAACCCAACACCATTGAGATTGTGACTACGCTTCCACTGCACTTGTTGTACACTATGTACCTTCTAAGACCCTTTTGGAGTTAACTACGCCTCCATTTGAGGTGGTGTTCCATTTCTCTCTCCTATTAGTAGTATTTTCTTGCATTTTTCCTGTGTCTTTTTGTACTTTTTCATGCATTGTCACATTGTACTACGCTCAAGCGATAGTCTCTGCAGGTTGACACTCGTTTCAATCAAAACCCTTGGCTACACTCACCCCCATTCCATGGCTATGCTCTACACTTAGCACTACGAAACACCGCTTTGATACTTAGCACCGTTTTTGTGTTGTTTGCATTTGCATTTCCACTAACCACACCACCACTTGATTGCACCCACCGCCTCGATTGCAACTGACAAAGTCCCTATTTGATCAATAAGACCATTTAAGGTGCTCTACCTCCGTTTCCAGCAAGGCCCTCACGCAAAGGCAAGGTTAATTCTGTGCGTCTATTAACCCCTCAATGATTCCAGCCACCAAAGTTTTGAGTTGTCGCAACAATTAATTAGCAAAGCATGACTGGGGATCTTATCATCTAAGAGTTGAAATAAGTAGATGGTAGAAAAGTCCTCATCAAGAATGAATATGCAAATTATGTAATACATATAGCATAGAAGGGACAGTGTAGGAGTAAAAGCCTAACCTCTTTAAGAGTGACCCTACCCACATCTTCTAACGGGAAACAAACACGTTACCATTACACCAAAGTTAAAAACTAATATAAAAAATAATATTATATTATATATTACTTGTAAAGACAATTGAATGAAACACATAAAATACCCGTAATGAAGATAAGAGGTTAGTAGAGGTGCATGCGATGCTTTGCACTAGTTCCACACCCATAACACCATACCTTCAATACATCTGTGAAACTACTTATGTCTCTCATCCTATGTAACCCTATTATGAGAATGGCACTTACGTGTATTACTTTAAAGCCATTGAATATTCCAAAATATGACTGGATTCCAATTTACGACATGCTTCTTATTACTCATGTACCCATGAATTATTTAATAACACACTTCACGGCTTGCATGGTTCTTATTGCCCATGTACCCATAAAAGACTTTACACACTTCACTGCACGTCTAACGTCACTTACCTCACACATATCCGTATGTTACTCAGTACTTCCAGTCTTACGCAACAGCAAAAACAGCAGCCGATTCCCTTGGCGTCCGATGGTATCATCAAAAGCCTTTGGAAATTGAGCGACTGCACGGACCCTCCATCATAATCATCATCAACATATCAGATCGGATCAGATAGAGACGCTGTTGGGGATGCCCTTGCCGTCGAGGCGGCTCAAGTGCTGCAGGTTGGAGGCTCCCGGGTAGAGCAGCGTATAATCCACCTGCACGGGGCCGCGCCGGTTGGGAAGCTTCCGATCTGTGTTCCTAAGGCAGATGCCGTGCTCGATGCGGCGAAGGCGCTCCGTGAAGCGCTGGAACGCGGCGAGAGCGCGCGCGTCGTCGGTCCACATGCTGCTGTCGCGCTGGCCCAGGTACACCTCATCGGCGGACCGCCGCGACAGGATCTCGATCAGAGCGATGCCCAGAGTGGTCCGCAACTGGTTCGTCAGCGTGCGCAGCAACGCCTCGTCGCGCCCCATGCACAGCAGCGACTTCTCCTCGTCCGTCCCCGCCGGCGGAAGCAGCCGCCGGCTCATGGTCGGCCTCGCCGGCATGAATCCCGCGTACGCGTACTGCCCGAAGTTGACGGCCGCGTGCAGCGCCGAGGCGACCCACATGATTATGCACAGCGCCTGTTGCAGGTCCGCCAAGCAATCCATGGCGTACCACCACGTTTCGGCGCCCTTGTCGCCGTGGCCCTCGCGCCGGATCTCCTTCCACCACTCCTGCAACTCCGCGTCCGCGCACACGGCGTGGTCGTCGGCGTAGTAGAGGCCGACGTAGTCCTTGACCCACTCGCGGATGGCGCCCCAGATGTCCAGACCGTCCACGGCGTAGGGGTAGTCCTCGATCAGCAGCCTCAGCCCGTGCTCCTTCGTTTCGTCCTCCTCCGCCATTCCCCTGCATCCATCCATCCATCCCAGTTACTAAACTTATACTCCTACCCCTGCTTCAAAAATCAAGAGCTTATTTAAAAGCGACGCACACCTGTTGACCAGATCCGTGGGCAGAGCCTGGTCGTTGAAGCGCCAGTGCTTCTTGTAAATGGCGGAGGACATCTCCAGCGCGAACTTGCCGGGAAACACGGTTTTCTCCAGGATTCCCTCCCCGTTGATGAGCGCGAGCCGCGCAAATGCGTTGATGTTTAACGTGTCCCGGAAGTGCGGCTGCAGCAGTTTGTAAAGCGGGTGTAGCACGCTCAGCTGCCTGTTGGTGGCTATCGCGTACGGTTCCACCACGGCGTGTGTTAAAAGCCTGCACTCGTCCATACACCAACAAACAATAGAATACATGCGTGTGTCAATGCTTTGAAGCAGTTGCATTGAGTTACTGAAATCGAGATTTTATTACGTAGAACAGGGTAAGAAAACTGAGATCTTCGTCGGTAATTGATAAACTACCAGTGGCTGATCAGCTGGTGATGGCCTGAGTCGTTGACAGCGACATAGGCCTTGGCAAGCATCCACAGCAAGCCCTCCAGACCCTGCTGTTCCGGCGCCGGCGTAAAAACTCTCTGCATCGCTGGATCGCTATCTGTGCGTGGCAGACACAGCTCGATGGCCACAGGCGCGAGCTTGCCGTCGTCTTTGAGAAATAGAATGGTCCTGCTCGCGTACACCTTCACTCCGTCCAGAGCGTTAATGCGATTCACAAACGGCATAATCGTATCGTGGTGATCCAGAAGAAATAGTCTCTTGTTGCTGATGGCCTGGTAAGGATGCACCCACTCATAATCAATCCATTATTATGGTGCAATGAGATGTTTAGGATATTGGTGTACTAACCCAATGTCAAATGGGTTCCATTGAGTTATAAAATTTCGATGCTTTACAGATTTCAAGGACAAGCAGTGTTATAAATTTGACAACACAATTTCCCAAAACAAATTCTGCGGGTGCCAGTAGTACAAAGCCAAAAACTCAAATCGGCTCACCTCCTGCACCGTCAGACCGTCAAGATACTCTCTGATTTGCCATTCCGTTATGGTACTTTCCTTGGGGCCATACATATATTCGTCCAATTCGCTCGTGGGCGGAAATTTCTGCAATAATGCTCAGGATCGATCATATTTCCCTTCACTCTCAACTGCATAATAAATACATAAAATTGAGAAATGGCGTAGCTGATTTCAGGGTAGTTGCAGACCATACCGTGAGGCGCTGGATCACGACAGGATTCACTCCGGCCAGCATTTCTCTAGCGAATTCCTCGTCGCTTCTCCAAGCATTGCTATCACCTGCAGGAGCCGTAGCGTTTATATCACTTCATACTTCAATTATCTTATGCCAAATGCCAAATCCAGAACCCTTTGTTTGGGAACCCATGAAAAACTCACGCTGGATGACTTGCGGAACAGGGTATTTGAGGAGAGCGGCGCCGTCGTTGTTGAGAACCTCCCTGAAGAACTCGAGCGGGATCTTTTGGCGGCATTTTTCGAGAAGAGATATTTGCGGCAACTTGATGCTCCCGAAATACAAGTCGAGGACGTCTCCCATGGAGTCGAAATCCTTGGGAGTGGGGTCGAAGTGCGACTTGACGTAGGGAACCATCAGCTGGATGGCAGATTTCATGCCGTATGCCAGGAAATCTGACATCTTGACCTGGCTGAAACGCTCATCCCGCGGCACGTAGATGTTGAGGTCCAGCAAGAACAACCGGCTCTCCGATTTAGAGTCTGCACAAACCAGAACCATACCGAAAAGTTTATTTCATCAAATTAGTTGGCCTTATTAAGGCTCGGTATATGGGGTTGTTACAACTCAAACAACTCAAGATAATAAGTACTTGCTACCTAGAATGTGTATACATGCTCTAACTGACCAAGTAATGTTTTATTGAGTAAAGAGGGTGTAGAAAACTTATTATGCATTAAAGTAGAATGAGATAGGTATAAGTACGCATCTTACACTTAGACATTGCAACAACAAACTTTAATAGATCTCCGTAAAGTAATACCTATTGGAATCAAACCCATAACTTGGAGTCTCCTCAACCCATGGATGTAGTGTTCATTACTCATTTACAACTACTTTCTCTTGGAAAGTGAATGGGCTCTTCCTTAACTACTATGCATGTCCATTTGCATTTTGGATGACCATTACCAGCCATGCTTATGGGTCCTTGGGTTCACTGACATATAGAGGTGGAATCTAGAAACATTTATTTAAATAAAATAAAAAATGATTTTATTCTCAACCAGGCAAATAGAATAATGGTAACTATTGGTACCAATATATACTTAGAATTTTTTAGAGTCAAGCCTTCATGGTGGATGATAATGGAGACACTCCCCTCCCTCTTGTGTAATTGGGGTTGTGCTACCAACCTTGGTAATGTCATGTTGATTGCTCATTTGTCTAGTTGGGGTTGCTCATTTGTCCTAGATGATGTCATGTTCATCATCATTTGTCCTTGATGACATCATGTTCATTTCTCATTTTGCTCATTTGTCTAGTTGGGGTTGTGCTACTAGCTTTTATAACATGATGTTTGGAAAATTTCAAAAACAAAAAAGCTTGGCCTTGCAACTTCTTTTTTATTATTTGAAATGCATACCAATTATTCTCTTTGCTTCATTTATGAACAAAAATATATTTTATATTATTTAAATATGTATTCTTGGGTCTCACCTTGGATACTAGCGGACCACACAAAAGTAGGGCCTAGAGATAAATAAGTATGGTGGATGATGATCATTATATATACATACATTGAAAGCCTTGCATCAAAGACATCCTATGGAAAATGTTATGCTCTTCCCCCATTAACAATTCATCACACAGTTTCTATTGATAAGGTGATAAGACCATTAATTACAAGATGATAAGACAGATAGCCCCGTTCTCAAGTAAGAGAAGGAATAAGTCAGCGTAAACTCTTTTGGAGTAGCTGCATACCGAAGCTCGAAAAGCCTCACAATCTTAGAAAATAGCAACTTAAATCACTCCAAATAATATTAAATAGATTACCAACCACCACAAATGATGACTCCAAATAATATTAAATATTAATTCCCACTAATAAACAACAAGAGCAAAGTTTGGAAATCCCAAATAGAATATTCGGCTCTTACCAGTCCGAGTTGGAGGACGTCCGGTTCGGCAGCGGCGAGGGTAGGGATACCGGGCAGAGCCACCCAGAGGAGGCCTGTCGATGCCGTTATCGGGGTCACCAAGATCGTTGTAATAATCGTAATCGTAGATTCTCTCCCACTTCTTTCTCTCGCCCTTGCCGTCTCCTCTCTTGTTTTCAAGCTCACTCTGTCTCAGCGCCTTCAGACCATCTGGGGTATCCGCAGGCAAATAGTTCTGTAGATTCCACAAGTGATTCAGAGCTGTTAATTTCAGTAATAAGGGCCACGATTGATCATCGACAGGAGAAGAAGTATTATTATTAGTTTAGTTACTGTACCTTGTTGGAGAAGAAAATACGTTCCTTCTTCTCCTTGGAGAAGGGGTATATCCACGAGTAACAATCGAAATGGACGTCCACGTTGCCCTGCAGATGCAGCGTGAAGGATTTGAGGAAGAACTCGTTGTGATGCTGGTTCTTCACCAGAATGGCTCCCGGGATCCCCATCTGTTGATCCCACTCCATTTCCAATTGGAAACGGAGGTCCCCTGACGTAATCTCGTGCCTGCTGAATATCCAGTGCTTCAGCTTCGCAGTCTTACTGACGTGCGCATTTTCCACTGAGAAAAAAAAACAGAAAAAATAGGAAGAAAATCAGAAACCCCAAATTAGTTTCCCCTCTGCTTTTCTCGGTCGTAAATAATCGGATCGCTCGAAATCGGAAGCAAGCGAAGACGACACTCACAGTGATCTGGGTGTTCAGAGCTGACGAGCTGAATTGAAACGCTCCGGCCGAAGAACTCGCTGATGCGGTCAAGGAAGTCGGCATAGTAATCATTGAGATCGATGAAATTCTTCTTCTGAAGGATGGCCTGCCCGTTGATCTTGTGGCTACCACGATTGAAAAAACCCATGTTTCCAGCGATTCTACTCTGATCGCTGCGCTGCGCCTCGAGACTTCAGTTGAAGCTTCACTTCAGCTTCAGCTTCAGCTCAGCCTTCTCAGGAAGGATTGTTATGAAGAGCAGGAAACGAGCCGAGTTGAATCCGCCTTTGATGCGTAGAAAACCGCAGCTTCGTTGCAATTTCTAATGCTCGCAGGCGCAGGCATGAAAAGAATGGGATAATTGTTCGGTTGGAAAGGTGATTAAAAATTTCTTTTCGAGCAGACGGATCTAATTCAGTGTTCAAATAACCGGAAAATAAGTCAAATAAGCATATTTCAAGAATCACGAACCATATTATATTTAAAAATCACAAACATAATACCTAAATCTATTGACCCTAACTGTCTTCCCACCTCTCGCGCTGCTGCTGTTGATCCTCAATGTAAAAGCGGGAGCTGCGTAAAACCAGTAAACCACAGATTAGTATGATATCACTTGAATGGGAATCCAGACAGCCATTGTTTTGACAAAATCCATGTGGACCATTGCACTTGGCCTCCATTTCTTGACCGGAGCATCCTCAAATGCCTTAGATGCCGTCCGGATTACGTAAATATTTTATATTCACGATTAGCATACCTATATGCAGGGGATCTAAGACTCTCAAAAGCACAAAGCATACATACGTCCCAGCATTCCAGTCGAATTGTGGTCAAGAATTCACGTGCGGACGCGGACCACTATGAAAGGTTCAAGTGTGCAAGGTTCATACAATAAAAGCAGCGGCCAAGTGGCAAAGCTCGTTCAGCCTACGAAATTGTATACTGTGCCTCCGTATTCATTCCACGCTGTTGCAATTTTGCAATTTGCAAAGCAGGAACAAGCTAAGGTTCCCAACTGAAACCATGTGGTCCTAGAACTGTCTCTTGTCCAACGGCATTTAATGATGAAACAGTGGTCTTAAAATTCTGTCTCTTCTCCAATGACATTTAATAATGAAAGTCGGTGGTTCTGAAATCCTGTCTTTCTCCAACTACATTTACTTATTCGGGGAAGAAATCGATGGCTAATTCAGCATTTCACCATGCCTACAAAACATGGTTGTTTATTTCAATCAGGCTATGTCAAACCATGGTAAAGCAAACCCGGTATTTTACCTATCAATAGTCGTATTCACATTCGAACAGTGACACAGATCTGGCCCGCTGGCAGCACCAACACGACCTCTCCAAAACCACACAGAGGATCAATAAGCGCACCTACTGGCATGGACTTGTATTTATTTTGTTTCAGAGTAGTCAACAAATTTTTAATCAAGGTCTGTCTGCCTCGCAATAATAGCAATGGAAGACGTGCCCACTAACGGGTTGAACAGGAAGGCACTTGTTTGTTGCTCACGTGATATATGCCTGTCTAAGGGAGCAATCGTTCAGCTTGATGCAACCTATTTTCAGAACAATGCGTGTTAGCTTTATCTTGGTTCAGTTGTCTTAGTTTACGGAAATGATTCGAAATCGAAAGCTCTAACTCATGGGTTCGTAGAAGAGTTCGTAGAAGATTGACACATTAGCTTAATGGCAATACTCTTGATTTGAAAGCTCTAAATCATGGGTTTGATTCTAGTGGGCACTCGTAAGTTATATGAGTTATAAAGTAAAAAACAATGATATATTAGCCTACATGTAAGATTGCTAATTTGGAAGCTCCAAGTACTAGGTTTAATTCTTGTGGGTAATGCTAAGTTATAAAGTTCTCATTGAACTATATATTTTGGGGTATATCTATATTACAATTATTTTAGGGTACCAACAGTAAAACACCCACCCCCTATTGTGCCCACCTAAGCACAATCTATGAATGCCAATAAGATTGAGATTAATTCTACTTCATTGTAGCACTTTGATTTATATTAAATTTACTTTCTCACACTTACTTTCACATGTTATTTACTTTTTGATGTAATTAGAATAATAATTTACTTTTTCATTTGTGTTAATAATTGAGTCGAAAGAGCTCAAATGACTTCAAGTGTAAACATGTGTTCACTTGGTAATCTTAGCAATGTTATTTCTTGTTAATCTTGTAGCAGATACATGAGTTCAGGACATGTACGACAAGTCAGAATCCAATAGTCATTGTCATTAAGCCAAAGTAGAATTTATTTCTTAGTTATTATATTAATTAATTAATTTCTATATTTTACTTTAGTTTGTTAAACATGTTGAACAATATCACGATCATATGTCTCACTGAAGACTAAACCATACAAACTAGAGCTACTACTAGTCTAAGTGGGAAGACAATGATTGGTGATTTGTTAAATAACTTCCTAGACGCAAATGTTAGTACTATCCATGAATTATGACATGGTCTACCATGATACTTATAGATCGTATGATGGAGCATTGGGCATATAGGTTGATCATTATTTGGCACCATTGTTGGGGATGGTGCTAATAGTCTAGGAGTTATATTATACAAAATTGTTGTATAGATTTTAATAATTTATTTTTTAAAAAATATTAAAATATTTGTAAGAACATACACATTAATCAATCATGTTTGCTTCTGACAAGGCCAATTCTCCACCTATTGCAGATAACACTGCAAAGAGTAATGATAGATCCAATTGTAACAATGATGATGATGTGCAAAACTAAGTCAAATTCATTTACAATCATCCAAATTGCTACTATGCAAAATTTTCCTTTTATCTTTCATTAGGATAAACAAATGAGATGACAAGACCTACAAGGAAACATTATGTTACAATTTGATAGAGCAACACCATCAATGCTCATAACTACATTGATGAAGAATGAGCTAGAAGTTGTTACAATTGAGTATAAGGTGCTTAATAAAATTTTTAAACCATACAAGCCTATAGAAGCCTAGTGCAAACAAAATCACTACATGGAAACTTGCTATGAATTTGCTAAGGATAAACACACTGTCATTTCAATGACATCTTATTTAGAGGAGAGGATTAATTATTAATAAAAAAGGATCCATCATTGACATCCTCCTATTCTCAACATTAATGAAACAAGCAATCCATGGCTACAATCCACCTTGGTAAGTAACCAAAGATGATGAGGAACAAGAGCAAATAATCAAAGGGCTTCTAAGCCTAAGTCCTCTAGCAAGCAAAGAAAACACAATCAAGGAGGTCATAGAAGGAGAGTAAGCCAACATGGCTCTCTTATTTCTTCATCTTCTTCATCATTCTCATTATTTAGCTTTAACAAGTATGAACATAAATTGAGGGGATACCATAGATAAGGGATGAGATAAACAACTTCGATAGAGATGATAGAGAAAACAAATACAAATAACCTAGTAGAAACGAAGATAGAGATAGAGAAAAAAGATAGAGATGGAAACAAAAATAAGGATCGAGGACACAAACATCATAGAAGACACAAAAGATAACATATCAAGGATCATGGTTGTGAATAAGATTATCATGATCAATAAAGCTACATTAAATCCTTGTTGGCCATTAGAAGTATGATCAACATTAGGGAGGTTGTTCATATCCCAACCAAACATGAACATGAACAACATTTCTAGATTTAAGGAAGGTTATAATGTAGATATGTAGAATTACATGTAAGCCTTCCTTGATGCATGTGTCTTGAAAACATTGAGAAGAAATGGTTAAAGTTCAAGTTGTTTCAAAGGACACATATCAAGTAGGCAAAGAGATGATACAAATCATTAGAACCAGACTCCATCAATTGATGAAGTATAATGTTAGAGCTATTCAATAACAAATATCAAACCTACTCAAGAGTGTCCAACTTAAGGAAGCATATCCAAGAATGGAGGCAACAGAACCATGAATCCCTTAATGTAGGTTTGGATAGGTACTATTCACTATCATACAAGTATCTAGGCCACAATGTTTCTCAAAGGAAGCAACTAAGGTACATCATAGATGGACTCTAAAACAAGACACATGAAATGCTTGAGGTCTATGTCCAAGGGATACTTTTAGAGTTGCGAGCCCATCAAATCCAAGAGCTCATTGACATGTAACTAGAAAAGAAGAAGAACTCAAAAAAAGGGAAAGTGCAAAGGAGCACAACATGAATGCATCACTTTGTAAGAGAGATGTACATGATTATAATGTATGGAAGGAAGAAGACCTAATGGAAGAAGTAATTCAAAGAAAGATCTTACAATTTAAAAATCTATATTAAAAATCATGACAAGGTTGAGAAATTCTAGAATTATATGGATAAAATATTTACATCCACTCTAAAGATAAGAAAGGATAAAATAGAGTAGACACTAGCAAAAGAAGAAGAAGAAGGAAATAGAAATGGACATGTACAAGTAAAAAGAAAGAGCTACTGCAGTTGAAGAGACTACTAGGTCTAATTAAAAGGGAGATGATAGGTGTAATGGTTGACAATACAATCATCCTAAATAATGCTACGCTATCATGACAGATCTATAAGAATAAGGGACATGTTTTGAATCTAAAGTTTGTCAAGAAGCAAATGCCAAAGAGATTGCCTTATCTGCAAGGCAATTATAGGCAATCTTATTAGTAATAAAAATATTATCCAAATGAGGCTCCTTCTTAACCTTATCATCAATATCACTAGTAATGGTGAAACCATGATTTTGGGGAATGACACTACCTAAGTAGTAGTACCCTACAGGAAACATGATCTTTATGGCTATTATGTTTAATAATTTATTTTTCCAGGTGGTGTTACTACTCATGCATCTCCACATTACTACAATCTACTTGAATACCATGGATACACTACTCCACTAGTTGAATTAGCCTCTTATGCTTCCCACTAGCCTTTGTAATACCCTTAAGATTCTCATACTTCACTTCCTCTAGTACCATTGACACCAATGTAAGGTGAGATACCACCATAACCATAACAAAAGAATGCAAAAAGAGTAGTTCACATGCAAATGGATGACAATGCCAATATCTCTAAGTGTAAGCCTCAAAAACATCCTTTCTTTAAGACAAGTCCCATGCCTGTGAAGGGAGCTAATGGATCTATCAATTCATCTGATTTAATGTAAGAACCTATAGTTGTGGCTCTAATTCAAATTACAATATCTTGCAACCTTTCAAAATAGCTAGAATTTCCTTCAAACCAAAATTCATATGTTAGAATTGTCATGCTCACTCATGTAGTGAGCAATTAGATTAACATTGGAACTCTTCATCTAAAGAGAAAAGACTTAAGAACTCCCTTAATTTATTTATAAATTATGAGAAACTCACAATGCAAAGCTCTTTTAGACTTATATTATAGGGTAAATTTTATTTATCAAGAAATGTATAGGGCCTAGAACTCACAATCATGTAAAAATGCAACTGTAGACTTATGCTTTTTAATCACTCCATCACTATCTCGTTGGACTAGGTAGAGGATGTGATTACTACTATTAGTGGGTGGTCTTAACCAATGGATTTCCTAGTTATCCATATTAAAAAGTAGTAAGAAAGAATTTCTAATTGTAATGGTAAGAAATTGGCTTAACACCATTGATGTTAAGTTCAGAATTAGAGACATTTCCTTGAAGATTTTTAAGAAAGATGAATGTGAAATGATATGGAAGCATAGAGTTTCATGCATCACATACAACAAAAAAAAATATGTAGTTGTATGTAGAAAATATGGAGTATCAAACATACCGTCATTCTAATAAGCAACAACAATGCAAAATAAGTGTTTGTACAATGGTACTTGTATGCAGTAACTAGAAAGTAAAAAGACACTTAGTGGTTAATAATTAAAGAAGAATGTAAATCAAACATATGCATGAAACTAATAGAGAAGCTCACAAGTAAATATGTAAACAAACTAGGTAAAATGAGGAATGTTAGCAGGCATAGTTTTTAAGTAGCACATCACCAAGAGGAATATATTGACTGAGGATTAGAAATCCTAGACAAGATAGAGCTAAATCCCATTAAGCTCAAGATATTACCAAATACATTTGAATTTGCATACTTGAGCAATGAAAAAATGGTAATTGTTAATGCCAATATCATCAAAAGAACAAAAGTAGAAACTATTGGAGGCTATCAAAAAATGGCCAACATCCTTTGTTCGATCATATGATGAAATTACATGCATTGATCCATACATGTACTAGCATTGCATATGTACACATTCAAACATGAAGCCACATCACCAACCTCAATGAAGACTAAATCCCAAGTTAAAATAAGTTGTTAATCAAGAGCTTGAGAAGCTCATTTAGGTAGAATTTATCCATCTTATTGCTAACATTAAGTGGATGAACCTACTTATCATTGTTATAAAGAAGGATAACAAATAGAGGATCAACATTATTTCTAAGCTATTAAACATAACCAATTTAAAGATCATTTTCCACTACCATTTGTTGACTAAGTGTTGGATACCACTACAAGGTACAAATACTATATATTTTTGGATGGATACAATTACTACAATTAAATCCAAATCACTCCAAAAGACCAAGTCAAAATTACTTTCATGAGTCCTTGAAGAATGTTTGCATATAAGAGGATGTCTTTTGGTCTTTGCAACACTATTGTAACCTTCGAGTACCTCAAGAGTAACATTTTTTAAAAATAGATTGACAATGGTCCAGAAGTCTTTATGGATGACTTCTCCACTTATTGTTCGAGTTTTGAGAAAGTGTTGAAATGATGCGTAAAACCTAATCTCAAGCTCAAGTGATAGAAGAGCTACTTTATGGTCCAAGTGGGCAATGTTCTTGGGCACTGTGTTTCAAAGAAGGAAATTGAGGGGAATCTAGAGAAATACTTGATTCATTTAAGGTATAACCCAAAGATCATAAACAATCAAAGATTTTAGATCATTTATTGTAAATACTAGGTACTATAGAAGATTCATTGGGAATTTCTCAATAATTAACAAGTTGTTGGTGGAGCTGACTAAGAAGGACATATCCTTTGAATAAATCAATAATTATGAATATGTATTCAAGCTTTTGAAGTTGAAGTTTGTATAGATAATCATTCTAGAAGTTCTTGCTTGATTCAAACTGTTTTATATCATGACTAATACATCTAACTATGCCTTAAAAGCCATGTTTACATACCTGGATGATTAGAAATGTTCATACTATATCCACTATATAAGTAGAAGCATTACTAGAGCACAAATCATTTACATCATCATAGAAAAAGAACTTATTTTAGTGGTGCATGCACTATAAAGGTTCAAATATTATAGGATTTGATATCCTATGTATGTGCATATAAATCATAGTGTCATAGAGTTCCTAATGAATAAGCTAGTAGTTAGACCTTATGTCATATGATCATTAGTCATCTTATAGGAATTTGATATTATGATGATTGATACAAACAACATCGAGAACATCTTTGCTAATCATTTATCTTAGTTGTGATGTTACAAGGAGGTTGATAAAGATCCTCTTTTAGATTACTTTCTAGATGAGCTATTATTTGTAAAAGCCACAATAGTTTCATAATTAATGAGCAAGTCATGGTTCGTTGATTACCTCATTTATTTGACAATTGAGAAGTTTCCTTTTGAATGGGATAGATGTAATAACTAGTAGTTCTTGCATCATGCCTAATTCTATTTAAAAAATAAAGGGTAAGATCTACAAAATTTGTGATGAAAACCTAGTTCATTGATGTGTACCTAAAGAAAATCAACAACTAGTCCTCCTCCAAGATGCACATGAAGGACCTTGTGTAGGCCACTATGCAAGAAGATGAATAACCATAAAGATCCTTATGGATGGATACTTCTAGCACACTCTCTTCAGGGATTTTCATTGCTTTGCATGATTGTTTAAGCATTACTAACATGATGGTGAGATCACAATATGTTTTGAAGGTTCTCAATAATGGATACAACCATTGAAATCATTTAATTTATGGAAAACTAATTTGATAGATCCCATCAAACCCATGTATGAGTGGCAAGGTACCCCTACACTCAACCATACGAATATGAGCGTTACACGCATGATCTAGTTGAACTCCGCAAACGGACTAGTTGTGGCATCTAGACAGTTAGCCTTAGGTTGCAGTTCACTATCTTCCCACCTGGACTAGTATTAGCTTTGTCATGTATGGTTTAGTCCAGAGTGAGGTGTATGATGGGTTTCTAATCTAATGCTACTCCTGAAGGCAATGGAAAGTAATATTAACTAAGTTAAGAGAGAAGGGTGAGAGAATCTAAACTAGCCTAAGTGCGATGAGCATCTGTTCCTTGATTATCCGTACACATCTTGGACTTCGTGCACGACTACCACTAGGATTACCAAGTGCAGATCCTAGGTACGCTACTGGGTTACTAAGTAGTCACACTTAAATGCTCGTAATCAAGTCGTACTCATTCCGAGTTTTAACATGAGTTTAAGGGTGAGAGAGATTAACTAGGAAAGCAGTAAATAACAATTAATTAAATGATTAAGCTAAGTGAATGCTGCAATGATGAAGTAATCTCAATATTTATTGCCAGTCATGTACATGTCCAAGTACATCACACTCGAATAAAGGATGTCGTACAATTACATTCACCACACTACGGGTATACACGAAGAGGAAAAGGGTTGAGAGAGAGAAAATGAAAACTAAAATCAAAACTAACTCTAAACTAACTTATTGATCTAATGATTTCTAACTCTTCTGTCTACCTATTATTTATAGATGAGGAGACAGGCCGCGATCTCGCGTACACGATATCGTGTACACAATATCGCTGTTGCCCAAATGACGATTGATCATACCCCCACGACTGAATGAAAACTCGTCCTTGAGTTACAGCGATTACACAGTCGGTAGGTATGGGATTATTGGATGGTGAAAATGGGACTATGCTGCAGTGTGGAATGAAAACAAAACAAAGACACAACACAAAGAATGTGCTACAATCTACAAAATTTATGGAACTCATGTAGTTCTTGGTGGCGTTGGCTCCTCCATTAGTGCATCCCTTTGTCTTGTGCTCTAGGCTTTGAGACTTGATGGCGTTGAAGTATGGCCTAGAGTTTCTCCTCTTCGGTCTGTGGGTCTTATGTCATCCATGCTGATGTTCCAATGTTTGACAAAGTTGGCACTTCCCATGGACAGGGTAGTTGTGGAAACATTTGATTGGCCTTGACATACCAAGTCGCAAACACCCGTTGTTCCTCTTCATAGGCTCAAGCTTTATCTTTGTATTCTTGGAAATCTGCTAGCTGTCAAGCCAAATCTGCTACGACACCTTTTTGGCCTTGGTAGCTTTCTTTCACCACCTTAAGTTCAGAATTTGCGATCTTTAATTTTTCCAGCAACTTCTTGCATTCTGCAAATTCTGCTTCGTATTTAACATAGGTAGTTGCTACCTGCTATTCGAGCTCTATCCTCGGGCGCCCTGCTATTAACATGGCAAGGTTGGCATACCGCATGTTTTCCAAATCCATGTATTCTGTGAGATCTTGAATCTGCAGGTCCCGATTCTTAACTTCTGCTTAGTGGGCAAAAGCATATGTGTCTAATATGGCCCGCCAGTTAGTGTGTTGAGCACTGATAGCATTGATGTGGGCCTTGGCCATATGGATCTCCTTCTCAAGGATTTTTTTGTACATCCCCACCTGATCTCGGAAGTGCTCCTTAAGATTTTCATGTTGTTTAGCCTCATTTTGCCACACACTTATTTCAATAGCTGTCTTTTGTCAAATTGCATGTACCTCCTCCATTGAGAGGGTTTGATTCTCCCTGGCTAAATGACTTATGTTTTGGTTGACCCAAATAAATTGTTCTCGCAACTGATGGAAATGTTCTTCTAGAATGTTCTTTTGCTTCTCCGCGGTGGTCAATCGAAGGTTGTCGGCAACAAGCTATTTATTTTCCTCCTGTAAGGTGTTGAGTGCCTTAAGATGCAAATGAGTTTGCGTCTGTGCTGTGGAGGCATCCCAAATAGCCTTCTCTTTTTCTTTAGCCACCTTTTTATTCTCCATGATTAGCTTGGTTAGTTGCTTGGTTCTGAAATTATCTAGCTGGTCTATGGGAACAAATTGCAAAGGGTCTTATTGTACTGCTTGTAGGGCCATGGGTTGCTCTTGTAATTTTTGCACTTTTGCTTTAGCATGCTCGGCCCTCACTTCTATTAAGACCAGCTTCTCCTTTGTGGAAATGAGATCTGACTGAATTGCCATAACATCATGAGGGATGTCAAACAGGGACATCATTACTTGCCTTGTTTGGAGCAATTGATCAAGCGCATCCTCATGTTCCGCAGGAGTCATTGAGGTTCTGGCAAAAATTTGAGCATTCCGTGCTCCTGTGAGATCTATTGAGGGTACAATAGGTACATTGAATGATTCTTTGATGTGGTCTACAACCACATTTGCAACTCCCATGGCACCTTGGTGTTGCATGACCACCACATTGGCCCCTTCACCAGTTTCTAATTGCACTTGGAAAAATGCCATGTTTCCCGAGATTTGTTGTGACTAAACACTTTCCCCTCCTCTTGTGTGAATAAACACTTCACCCCTTGTGTGATCCAAAGAAACAGTGGGCTGAATAGCATCATCAATGACGTGGAAGAGGTTTGCATCATCACGACTTCCCCAACTGATCGTCTCAGCGATGGCCCTGAGATGGCTCATCGACGGTATGTAGTCTTGCGACGGTGGCTGATCCTGGCCTATGTTGGGCCCTGCTTCCTATTGTTGGCTAGGTCCTATACTTGGAGGTTGGCTGGGTCCTATACTTGGAGGTTGGCTGGGTCCTATACTTGGAGGTTGGCTGGGTCTTTCCAGTTGAGTTGCAGTTGGTCTAGTTGTTTGTTCTTCTGCTTCTTCTGGTCCCAACGTCTCGCCAGTGATTTTCCTTGGAGTTGGCGACTTTAATAATTCAGCATATGAAATAGTTTAGGCTTTTTAGAGGACATTCTTAGTGTATCCTCTGATACTAGCATGTTGGCACAACCTTCTGATAAGACAATGGAAAGGCAAGGAAAGCTTCCTTATCTTCCATTCCTCGAACTGCCTCAGGATTTTC
>MNCI01003839.1:93367-118728 GCA_015680685.1 Gnetum montanum
AATTATGATGGTATGGAAATGATCAATAAAACCTTAGGTGGTAGAGAAAAAGGCTATGTGATGATACATGGGAATGTTATTATTCAGAGGGATAGTAGTAGGGAAAGAAAATCATTTGAAAATTATGCTAAGGGTAAGAAATGGTGTGTGTGAGCTATGTCATAAGTGAGAATTACAAAAGATTACACAAGTGGGTCCTCCCCAAAGTAGGTTTCAACCTATAATGCCCTTGTGTAACCACACTTAAAGTGTCCGTGGGCACTAGAAGGGTTAAATGTAATCCGCACTGACTTCACAAAACACACACATGTAATTATCACTGAAATGAGGTAAGAATTCTATGTTACACACAACATAAGCTACAATTACACGAACAATGAGAGGAGATGAACTAGAGAAAGGGATTGTAGAGATTGGGACATGAGGTAACTGACCCAGGGCACAATGAATCCTGTGTGTAAAGCATGATTAATGTGTCATTAGCCCGTTGTTCCAAGATTAGGACCAAGTCCATTCCTCTAATTAGTGACATCGCATTGTTTCATCCCATGATGAGTGACTATGAAAGTACCATAGCAACAAGGCGTACGATCAATTGGCATTTTGGTCAAGGGAGGAGTGATTTTTGTTTTGTGGCACTTCCTTCTTTTCTCTTTTTTTTTCTCTTCTTTTTTTTAATACTGAATCCAGAGAAGCTACCAACCTTCACACATGGGTGCATGTCTTTCTAGTGGGACCCCCTAGAATAGCATTGGATTTTTGAGTGTCCTTTTGATTACTCTTACTCACATTTTTCATTAGATCTACAAGGATCTTAGTACAACCACGTTGCATAATAACTCCCACAGACATCACCAAAGAGAATTTGCAAGTCCCCTTGATGTCACACCCTAATCATTCCCTCTTGGTCTATCCTTCTTCATTTTGGGTACAATGAACACAAAATTGATTTTAAGTCTTAAGAATGTCAAGGATATCACTGTATCCTCGAATAGAACCTCTTATTTGTAGAGTGGATGAGTGGGTGTAATGGGCTCACTATCCAAATAATTAACCACTCGCAACTCGACAACATAGAACACACCTCAACCAACGATCCACATGAGTGTTTTATTCGTAGATGAGATTACTTACAAAAACGTAAAAGGACAAAAAGATAAAATAAGAAGTTGAAAAATTAAAAACTGGAAAACAAAAAGTTGTAAAATTAAAGAAAATAAAAAGTGGTTATTAATCCTGCTTGTTACTAGAATGGGGGATATCCCCCATAACTAATCGGTTGAAGATGACAAGGATTAATAAATGGAAGTTGAGGATCCTTGCATGTTGGAAATATTGGAACCTGGCCATACTTACCCCATCGGGGTTCACACACTTGATTATAGTAAGCATAGTGGGGCAATTTATATGATGTAGTTCCCGAATAACGAGTTGACCCACTATGATATTTGGGACCGTTAGATGGTATGCAAGGATTGGGATGATGCCTTCCATGGCTGTGTTCATTGGGCCATATTTTTGTTGGAGTATGAGTTGGTGGTCCTGATGAAGTAACATGAGGCGTGGGGTTCGAAGGTAAGGGTGCATCATAGGGTTGGACTTGTGCTGAGTTGGAGGATGCAGTGGCCTTGAAATTATTTTGTCCCTTCTTACGGTCATGTTTAAAGAAGGGACGCCTTCGATGTTGCTGAGGTCTCTCATTGCTATTGGAAGTAGTAGCACAAGTAATTTTCGTGGGTTGTTGCTATGGTGTAGGGACCTGAGGAATAGTTGGTGGTGATGTAGAAGGAGGGAAAAAATGAGAATGTTGATATTGAGGAGTAGTGTAAGGTGCACAAGGTGGTGGTTGTGTTGAAGGCATGGGCTGATAGTGTTGGGGAGAATGATAATGTGGCAAGATAGAGTATGTTGACCCAATTGGGAAAATAGGATGTTGAACTAGGTAAGCATTTGGGTTCAGATGATATGAAGGGTGTCTCCAGTTTAGTGGTGGTCTCCCCCATGACTGGGATTGTTTCCACTGTGATCAAACACAGTATCTCTGTATGAACTCTGGATGTAATGTGTTTCCCCAATGCTCATGTAAATGTAACAGTATTGGGCATTGGCCCTTGGGGTGATCGTATAGGCATATGTTGCATTCATACATATGATTGGAAGTTGAGATCTTATTTTCCTTATCCCTTCTTTTCGATTGTCTACTGATACTTTGTCCTGCTTCTTGGGTTGTCAAAACTCTATCTCCAATGATATTGATAAATTATCCACACTTTTGATACGTCCATTCCAACATCTTATTGATCTTTGCCTTGACTTCTTCTAATGATTATTATATCAGCAAAGATGGTTCTTTCTCCTTGTGATAGGTTGATTTCTCCTTTTTATGATTATGGACCTTTGTTAAGTTGATATTTTGGTCCTGTTGATGTTTTTCAACACTCTCCCATCTAGCCATTTCTCCTTCTTCTTTTGCTACATTCTTAACAAGCTCTTGGATTTGATGGGTTTGTAGTTCATATAGTTGACCTTGGGCATACATTCCTAGGGTCTCTCTTGTTGCATCATGAAGCCCATTGATGATATGGTACATTAGTCTTTCCTTGGAAAACCCATGGCCTGGATAGTTGTTTAACAATGCGTAATCTCTTTCTAAGGCCGTGTACAAGGGTTCATGTTATGCTTGTTTCCATCCTTGGATTTTTTTCCTCAAGGATGACACTCTTGCTTAGGTTTGATATCTTTCGTTAAAGAGTTCTTCCATTATTGACCAACATCATATTGAATTTTGTTTTAATGATCTATACCATACTTTTGCTTGGTCAACAAGTGTCATAGGGAAGAGCTTGAGTTTTTTCCATCCGTTATCAATGTTGTTCCATGTACAGGAATCAAAGAAGGCTTGTAAATGTCGATATGGATCTAAGTCATAGCCTCCAAAAAAATTAGGAAAATTATTTAAATCAAGCCTAGGTAGACGACTCTCTTTACGATGCCTACGGAAGATTCGAATAGCCTCTTGTATTTGCATTAAGCTTGTAGTGGCCAGTGGGGGTTCATCATCATCGGGTAAGTTATGCTTTCGTGTGTTGGGATGACGTTGCTTTCGTTCATGTTTATAAGAAACCCCCACTTCAGGTTGTGTACTCCAATCTTCATCGTCATATAGTTTGTTGGTTCTCCAATGAACTTCCTCACTAAGTATGGAATTATCGTAGTCTTGTAGGAGAGGCATGGTTGTGGAGTTGTGTGTGAATTTATATGTGACTTTTAATAATTATTTTTTCTAGAAGATATATCGTGAAATTCCTTTATAGTGACCTTGTATGATATAACTAATCTAGATAACTAGCACCATCCCTGGCAACGGCGCCAATGATGAGTGGCGAGGTATCCCTACACTCAACCATACGAATATGAGTGTTACACACGCGATTTAGTCAAACTCCGCAGATGGACTAGTTGTGGCATCTAGACAGTTAGCCTTAGGTTGCAGTTTGCTGTCTTCCCACCTAGGCTAGTATTAGCTTTGTCATGTATGGTTTAGTCCAGAGTGAGGTGTATGATGGGTTTCTAATCTAATGCTACTCCTGAAGGCAATGGAAGGTAATATTAACTAAGCTAGGAGAGAAGGGTGAGAGAATCTAAACTAGCCTAAGTGCGATGAGCATCTGTTCCTTGATTATCCGTACACATCTTGGACTTCATGCATGATTACCACTGGGATTACCAAGCGTAGATCCTAGGTATGCTACTGGGTTACCAAGTAGTCACACTTAAATGCTCGTAATCAAGTCGTACTCATTCTACGTTTTAACATGAGTTTAAGGGTGAGAGAGATTAACTAGGAAAGTAGTAAATAAAAATTAATTAAATGATTAAGCTAAGTGAATGTTGCAATGATGAAGTAATCTTGATCTTTATTGCCAGTCATGTGTGTGTCCAAGTACGTCACACTCGAATAAAGGATGTCGTACAATTACATTCACCACACTGCGGGCATACACGGAGAGGAAAAGGGTTAAGAGAGAGAAAATGAAAACTAAAATCAAAACTAACTCTAAACTAACTTATTGATCTAATGATTCCTAACTCTTCTGTATACCTCTTATTTATAGATGAGGAGACAGGCTGGAATATCGCGTATGCAATATCACGGTCGCTGAAATGACGACTCATCACCATGTCTAATGGAAAGTGATACATCTTTGTTACTGTTTACTACTATACCAAATGAGTAGAAGCCATTGCAGTAGCAAATTGCACTATAGCCACAACTATAAAATTCTTTTACCAACATGTGGTAAATAGATGTGGTGTACCTAGGACACTCATTTTTAATAATGATACTCATTATATTAGTACTATCTTTAATAAGTAATGAAACATTTGGGAGTTGAGCATAAACCAATGATACCTTATCATCTTTAAGCAAATGGCTAGGTTGAAGTTACAAATAAGGATATCATGTGGATCCTTACAACAAGATACTTACGTTATGTGTTAATGTACAGGAACTTGTCTAAATTTCCATTCCAAGCATAGCTTTATGCATTAATGACTCTATGTGATCTAGACCTTGATCTTAATTTAGCCTCGAAAGAACATTTGATGAATCTTAACATGCTAGATGAAAATAGAATGATAGCACTCATGTACAAAGAAGTTCAAAAGAGATACATCAAATAAAGACATGGCACTAGAATCAAATGTATAAAGATTAAACTAGTAGATGAGGTTCTTTACTATAACACTAATCACATACCACAATGGACAAAATTTTAAATGCTTTGAAAAGAATCCTACATTTTCTACACTATCTTTAGATCAGGAAGCTTGTGAATTTACCACCTGGTGGCTGACAAAAACTGATTTTAGTTAACATATAACAAATAAAATCATTTACATATTTTTGAGAAGCCATCACCTCATTCTCATCATCCATTAATTTCTTTACTCGATCCAATTTTTCTTATCTCCTTCATTAATCATAGACATGGGGAATATACTTATTTTAAGTAAACCTTGTGCATGCAAACTTTACACTTTTTGTTGGATACTTTTTGATCATTTTTTAATTTCTAAACTTTTTCCACTTATTTATATTTTTCCTTTCTTAGTATATTTTCTATTTCTTACTAATTTACAATTTCTTCTATAATTTTCTAATTTCTTGGATCATTTATTATGCATATTTGAATATTTTTAAAATTTTTATTAATAAATTTACCACTCATGAATAGAAATTAACTATGTGCCTTGGAATTTTGTTTTATATTATCAAATTATGAAAGGAATAATTATCCATAATAATGAGATTACATCATTCATCCTTGTCATGGAATAATGTGATCCTTATTACATTCAAAACTTAAAATCAAACCATGATTATTAGATCTTGAAGACATTATAGCTATTAAAAAACTATAAATACTTATGATGCTCCTTCATTTTTTTAACATTTTCCATTTAATGCCAAGGGAGTTTTTGTTGTTCTAAGAGCCTAAGGCTTTCTACTTACAATATCTTGTAATGTAGATGTTGGATTTTAGCCATTTTAAAACTTGTAAGCTCTTAAAGTTGAGCACTTCATTGTGAGAGAGACTAGGATGTGATTTTGAAAATTTTCAAACATCCTAGTTTTTAAACATCGAAGATGAATAATGATAATAACAACTAAAATTAATTAATAACTTAACAATTTAGATATCAACGATGTGAATATCAGAATCACCCTATGCTTACATGTTATATTTTTTAAGATTTAAGCAAAACCATAAGATCAATAATGATTAAAATATTTCAAAGACTAAGAATTAATTATTGGATGATTGCAAATGACACCAAAACATGTTTCAGGGGTAGGAGGATTGTCAAAGCTAAAGGTAAAGAGGCTTAGACAAACTAGGTGAGGACATGGATATGGCTAAGTGCCAACACAACAAGAATCCCATGTAATTGGACAAACATGCAAGGAGCTAAAGGTATAGTTGGTAAGGCAGATTCCCAGAGTCCACATAAGACAATTTGAAGGGAAACTACCTATATTTCAAACTTATCTAGACATGGAGGTGATCTTCATGAACACCTACTTGAACACAATTAGAGATAAGATAGTTGCAACAACTAGTCTTATAGAACATAACTTTGAACCATTTTGGAGTTTTTTTCCTAGGAGGTATGGAAGTAAGTACAAGCCTCTTCCCTTTGACCTACATTATCAACCAAAGGGGAGTGCTATATTGGTGAGATCCACCTCTTATAGAACAACTATCAAGGGAATGCCACTATCAAAATAAGAATACCATGATATCCTTCTCAAAAGATGCCATTATTGAGGCCTTAAGAATTTTGAACTTTGAGATCAAAGTCACAAGAGTATCCTTTGTGCATATTTTAAAATCAAAATTAATGACTTTAGAGGGCATATGATATAAATCACAAGAAGTTTATCACCTTAATGTAGGCAAAGAAAAATAGCATATTTCTCTACTAAGACATGCATAGTTCTAAGTGGGTACTTCCCCATCAATCCAACATATCTCCTCTTTATGGAGATTGAAAGATAATTTCAAGAAAAGGAAAATGATAGGAGGACAAGCCCCTTCCCATGCTTGATGAGAAAACTTTGTAAAATAGAAGGAATCACTTACTATGTTAATGATACCCTTCATAGAGCTCCAACAACATAATGGACCAAAATTATGAAAATAGTCTTGGCTAAGAAGATTTAGGAGGATCTTCCACCACCACCATAAATAATAGAAGTTGCATTGATGAGTATTTTAGTAGTAATAACTACATCAACATAGGCATCCACCTTATTAATAATGAGAACCATAGATGTAGGAGAAAGTACAACCCAAACTAGTTCACCAAGCATTAGTAGATGGGCTTCCATGGATGGCTCTAATGTGTATTGCCTTCTAATAAGTCACTTGCAAGAGATCTCTTAGGCCATGATTTGAAAACAATAGAATCTTATTAGCATTCTCAACATCATTAGAAATAAGGACACACTTATGGAAATGGATCCTCTCATTGGACATGTCAATATAAATATCAAATGAGATGATTAACCACAAATATCTAAAATGCAACCACTTTCCAAGTTGCTCTAGAGTTCAAAGAAAATTCCATCATCATGGTAATGCCCCATGAGAGCTAGAAGGTTGTTATTGACTCATGAGAGGAAATTTACTTTATGTCTAGTTAGAAAATCTTATATTGTTCATTTCTTCAAAGTCATTTAGTCAATTCTACAATGACGAGGTTCAAAGATTAATGATTACCTAAAAATAAGTTGAATTAAAGAAGAAGAAATTCATAATTGTGATGGTCTTTTATAATGGTGAATTAGAGAAGAATAATGAGTAAGAAACAATAAGTTGAATTAATAGTAAGATCAATGATTGATGCTAAATATCATACATTATAAAACATCATAATCATTGTGAAAAAGAAAAATAAGGATCTTACTATAGAGAATTGGAAACTAACTAAGGTTGAAAAAGAAAAGTATAGAGGAAACCATTATTCATCTCTAAGAACATTTGGAAAAAGTGAACTTGGATATCAAAAAACTAGCTAGGAAAAATAGGAACATACCATGAAGGAAGTTCATGTAGTATAAGAATGATCTGTGATCAAGATTGGGGTATAGAAAAATGAAGCAAGAAGACAAGAGAAGTTTAAAGAATACTTTAGAGATTAGGTTAGCCTTCATAAAGAGATTAATGAGAATGAGATCTAAATAGCTAAGACTAAGATTAAAAATATGCTTCTAGAAATCATTGACACTGCCTAGAAGAGTATTCTCAATGAAATTAATATAGTATATTTAGTAGATATTAAGATCAAAGAACTGTAAATCAAGGATATGATTAAAGACATAAGATAGAAAGCATGAGATATATCAATCTTGGAATGCTCATAGTAGATAAGACCAAGAAGGAATTAGAGAAGTAGGTCATTGACATGTTCTCTCTCTATGAATTTGAGCACCAACTACAAAATGAGATGAAGTAGAAGCTACAAACTATTATAGTAGAGTTAGAGGTACACTAAGCATATTACACAAGGAAAAGAGATATTATGGAGAACTTGATAAAGTGAATGCTAGATTAATAGAAGCTCAAATAATAGGTATAGACATTCATCCCAACAATGCTATTTCTTGGTTTACATAGTAATGTAGTACTTAGTAATGCTAGTAGTGAATATGTGAGTTCATGACTTATATGATGAGTTAAGATCGAATATAGATCATCCTTAGACTAGAGTATAAATTATTTATTAGTTAATTAGATTACTTAATGAATTTATATATTTTCCTTTAGTTGATTAAACATACTGAATAATATCATGATCATACACCTCAGTATGGACTAAAACATATGAACTAAACTCACTATTAGTTCAAGTAGGAAGACAATGATCAATGATTTATTAAATAACCTCATAAATACAAATATTAGTATAATGTAAGGATTATGACACAATCTACCATGATGCTTGTGGATCATATAATGGAGCATTTGTTATGTTTATCACGTATCAAATTCTTATTAACAGCTTCCTTGTTAACAACTAGAAAAAGATAAATAAAGATGCTAGTAAGAATCTACCTTTAATAGATCCTAAAAGAATTCAATTTCACATAATTTAAAGCTAAGCTAACTTGGAGAAAGAATAATACAAAGAATGAAATAAATTCTCCCTCAATTAATTCATTCTCAAATGAGAAATACAAAAAGATGATAAGCAATTCTCAACTTAAACTCTTAAGGAATTGGAGGTAACAAATGTTCTTAATGATCCCTTAAACCCTTAACCAATTATGACTTTACTTAAGCATACATACTCAATAAGACAAGACTCATACTCATAGAAAACACTTTCATCACTCCTAGGCTACTCTCTCCCTTAAGTGCCTCTCACTTTTTCATCTCTCAAGCTTACCCCTAACACTCTTAAGGTTTCCTTTGAACTCTTATTCTCTTTTCTCAATGTGAAATCCATGCTACCAATATATAGTCTTTGACATGAGTCTTCATATATCCTTCCTTTGGATTTTCTTATTTCAAGATGACTCTTCATCTTCTCTTACATCTAGATTTAATTTCCTAACTATCTTGGGTTCTCCCCTATTTTCCCTACCTGTACTAAGATATCTTGGACATCTAGGACATTTGGCTAGAGTGCCTACTATATACAGTGAAGGTGTTTGGACTTTTTTAGGTACCTAGATAGATCACCTTAAAAACTCCTTCATCATCAAAACATCTTCAATTTTTTTCCTTTTGAGAACAAAACATTTAAAACTCATCAAAACTTTTTGAAATACATCCAAACACATAGAAAAACACTCACAAATACAAGACATACTCAGAAACATGAGGACAATGTACATTAGGTTTGAAGTGATGTTCTCGTTAGATATAGGGGAAATAAAAGAAAGAAACATCAAGGCTTAAGAATAAGTAAAAAAAATTTTGTTAATAATTTGGTATGTTTATCAAGCTCAACATTCTTGAAATCTATGTGAAGTGTTCATTATGGTATATTATCATCACCATAGTGGTGTCACTATTGTAGTGAACTAGTATATTCTCATGTAGTAAATTAGTTGTGTTAATTACTAGGTAGTTAATATTTAATGAATAGCTATGTTTTTCTTGAATTGACAAGATGATTACATTGGAATTATAAATACTCGCAAATATGTGATAGGTGGAAGTACAAATTAAGATATATTATAAATGTAGATTTGTTCTGCATGTTAGATAACTATATATTTTTCCAAATTTTATTCTTTTATGCATTTAAGTCTATCCATGATCTTTACAAATACTACAATGTTAGTATTTAATCTATTAATTAAATATAAATTAATATCAACATACTTTTTCATTAATTCCTTGAACTTTATAGTTGTGTATTTCACATAAAACTTAATGGTATTTAGCAACACTATTGGTATAGGGTTTCATTAACTAAACAAGATTATCAACCTCCAATAAAGCATTGATAGCTTGAAACTTGACTTAAAATATAATAAGTTAAATAAGGTTGTTTTTTTAAAGCATGGAAAACTAATCATGGATAGCTACATGATTATGAAAAATATCATATCTATTTTTCCAAATAATTGGTCAAATGTAAGGATCCAAAAACTTCTGTATAAAAAGCAACTTTTTAGATTGAAATTGAGAGAGCATCTCCAAGAAGAACTACTTTCCATTTAGAAAAGAAATCATTAACATTAAGAGAGACCCAATTACAAACATGCATGGTGAAAATGAAGTCATAAAGCTATTGAATAAACTCATTAATTGAATTACACACATACATTTAGGTTTTGACACATCTAAATACATAAGATCTTATCCAATAGGAAGTACATGCTCAAGAAGATGCCACATGAAATGCTTAATTATAGGAAAGTATCGAAGCTTTCAAAGTTTTTAAAATCTAGTATGTCATTGCATTTTAGAATCATCAAGTGACCAAAATTTATTGTATCTAACAATAATAGAAACTCCTAAGTTTAAAAAATGATATGCTTTATGAGTGTTATATGAAAAGAAGATGATATGATTATCAAGTATCTTGCAAAGGGAAGTGTTGTTTGATGTTTAGACATATCTTAAGTGTCCTTTGAGTGGTAAAAAAAAGGTTATGGATAAGTTTGCAAATAAACATAAACAACCTCATTTCTTAGAATATGTATTGTTACAGTATGTTAAAATGTACTTATCAAGGACTATAGGAAGGTAAACAATCAATATTAGGTAAAGAAAGCTTTTCATTAACTTTCATGACTTTCTTAATAACAATTAGAAAACTAAATAATAAGGTTTATATCTCAAACTTCTTTTACGTTCCATGATATTTTTGTCACATCAATTATTCCTTAGAATAATTAATAGGCTATGATTTTATTCAACTCTTTACATACATAAATACTTATGATTGGCTTTGACAAGACTTATAATTGATATGAAGAGTTGCGAATTACTCTTTCTTAACATGACTATCATTTTATAAATTCATAAGGATTATTAATCAATCAACCTTACAAAGGACTCAAATTTTTTTAATCTACACTATACTTACAAAATGACTTAAATTACATTTGTAAAGTATGAATTATACTCTAACATACATCCTTAATTCATAGTTTGTCTTTGAAGCTCTTGTGAGATGGTATACAATGAGCAATGTGAAGAGATATGGAAAAATATATACAATGTTCAAGAATCATCCTAAACTCTACATATAGTATCATCTCTTTAAAATTAGATCTTCACATGCTACTCCACTTATCCTCCTCAATTCTCTTTGTGAGAAAGTGGATATAGTGATAAGTAGTCTCTACAGATGTGAAAGGCTTGTTTAGCTAAGGCTTTTGTAAAACCATTTACTTTCTATGATTAGGTGGATATATATTAAATATCCACATATTGTTATGAGTAATTTTTTTATATAAAGTACACACTTATTTCGATGTACTAACTCTTATCATGATACAGTGAATTTTGAATAATTTTAACAATAACTTATTTTTCATAATAAATGACAGTAATTTTTGATACTAGGACTCCAATCTCCATAAGTAGTTGATCAACCCAATTTACATCTTATACTATTCCTCATAAAGCATGGTATTTACCTCTATGAATAATAAGAAAAGTACATGTTACTTACTACATCAATTATGAAATTCCCATATAATTAAATCAAAAATTTAGCTCTTAATCTTTGATTTATTGCACCTCCACCTAAGTCAATATTTACATATACTTTAAGGGCTTTTGGTGAAGTTCCCTTAAATATGATTTCATGTGATAATTTAGAATTAATATATTGTAGGATTAAGAGGATTTTTTTCATATGATGATAATTTAATTTTTTCATTAGCATTGTTGTTAGGGAAGGTGTTAACATTTACTAGTTAGTTGATTTTATCATAGTTTGTTGTGTTTAGTATTTTAAAGTTTATCTTTAGATATAAAAACTTATAAAAAAAAACATACTTAAGCAATAACTGATTCAAAATGACTTCTACACACAAAGTGACATATCCACCTGATAGTAACCTTAATGAAAGTAATGACAAAAACTATCATGAGGAAATTGGAATGGATCGATGCAAACTAGGATATCATATGCTCATGCTAATTTATATTACCTTAATTTTACATTCATTTTTACCTAGATGAATAGTTTCAATGATGAGACTTATAAGGTAATATTGTCCTTCCACTATACCATTCAATGCCATCAATACTTTAAGAAGTTATACTTAGATCAGTCTTGGCCACATACAAGAAGGTTACCAAGTCATAAAGGATATGACAAGGCCATACCAATTAATAAAGGCTTAAGCTAGGAGAGATGCTATCATGGAGACAAGATATGAATAAGAAAAAGGCACAAAGACATAAAAAATAATTATCCTTACAGAAAAGGAAGATGCACCATACAAAATTAAGAAGTCTCATCATCATCATAGATCTAACTTTCAATCACCTAATTCATGCACTGAAGATCCTATGTAGTTAAACATATCTTTAGCTCTTGTAGAAACTCTTGCAATGGTTGATTTAAAGTCTAGACCTAGAAGGGACCCAAGACCTGGAACCTCTAGTAAATCCAAAAGAGATGAATTAAGGGGTCATAAAAAGAAAGCTAACTAGCGTCACTCTCCAAGTCCTCCATCCTCCTCATTACACTCATGAAAAAATTCTGGTAAGAGAGAAAAAAGATAAAGAGATCTTGATAGGGAGAGAAGGAGAAATTGTGATAGATGTATAGGTAGAAGAAGACATCTTGATGAAGAAGAAGATGATAAAGAAGAAAAAAAAAGAACTAAGGCATGGAAAAAGAGGGTAGCAAGAGCATCAGAGTGGTCACTACTACAAGAGAGATTATGAATCTAGAGACTACGAAGAACTTCTATTAGCCACTAGAAGCATGATTAATATAAGAGAAGTAGTATACATTCTAACCAAACATTTAAGAAATAGTCTTATTAAGAAACTTAACATGAATAACATTCCTAAATTTGGAGGGAAATATAATGTGGATCCACAACACTACCTTTAAACATTCCATGATACTTGTGTCCTATAGAACATAGATAATGATTTGCAGAAGCTAAAGTTATTTCTAAAAATACTCATCAAGAAGGTAGAGAGCTAGTACAAGTCCTTAAAACTAGAATTAATCAGAAGATGGAGTACCATGCTAGAACTATTCAATGATATATATCAAACTTATTTATGTTTGTTCAATTTAAGAAAATATATTCAAGGATGGAAGTAAAAAATACATGAATCCTTTAATGTAACTATGGGTAGTTATTGTTCACTTTTACATTGATGTCTCTACCAAAAAGTTTTTCAAAGAGAATAGTTGAGGCATATCATTGATGGGCTAAGGAAAAAAACTATAGAGATCCTTGGTATGTATGCTCAAGGAAGATTATTAGAGATGATAGTCCATTACATACAAAGGTTACTGAATCAAGTTGTAAAGGAAGAAGATGAATTAAGAAAAAAAAAAGAGAGTCAACGAAAGACTATAAGAGAGATCCATCTCTAAGTAAGAGAGATGTGAGAGTTTATGAAAGTCAAGAGAAGGAAATAATGGAAGATGTGATTCAAAGAAAGACTTCATCTATAAAGAAGTTAGTTAATGATATTGCAACTAGGGTAGAGAGGATGTGGGATTCTATCAATAAAAATTTTGCAATAGCATTAAAAATAGTGGAAGAGAAGGTAGAACAAGAATTTTTTAAGAGAAAAAAAGAGAGGAAAAAAGATAATAGACATGACAAATACAAGGGACAAGTAATTACTATAGAAGAGGTTCAAGATCCTAGTTTTGAAGAGGAAAGTGGATGTTATGTGTATCAATATTAACATCCCAAGAGATGTTTTTTGATCATGGAACATCTACAAGAATCTCGAGCATATGTACTAAACCCAAAGTTTATTAAAAAAAAATGCTTAGAAGGTTATCTTATCCATAAGATAACTATAGATATCTTTACCAACAATAATACTATTATAGCAAGGCTTGCTCTCAACCTTAGGAGTAGTATTATCAATAGTGAAAACAAAAAACAATCATGGGGGATGCCACCACCAAGACAACAGTACCATTATAGATACCAAATTCATATGGTTACTACATCTAATAACATATTTCACTAAGGGGTACTTCAATTCATGCTTCTTATTACTACTCCTTAGCAGAATACCATAGACCTACAACTCCACAACCTAAATCATTATCATACATGTCACATATAGCTATACCTCATGCTCATTAAGCTTATAACCCATTACCTCTAGTACCACCACTAGCAATGCAAGGAGAATCACCAATGTAACCATTACTAAAAAATGTAAAAAATATAGTAAGTGTACAATGAGAGGATCATGTTAGTAGCTATAATTTAAGATTAAAGAAACATCATTTTTTTAGAAAAAGCATAGAAAAATCTTGTAGAATAGGGATTTCATTTAAACTTACTTTTGAAATGACAAGTCCTTAATCAAATACCATGCTTTAACAACAACAAAAAAAAATTTTGATAACTATCATATTTAATCAAATAATGAACCATTAGATCCAAGTAAGAGAAAATTTTCAACAAGTGAACTAATCTAAGTAGTCTTTTAATCTACCTCCAAATAGTAGGAAATACACCATGCAAGGCTTTATTAGATTCAGGCTTGGAAGTAAATATGATTTCTCAAGACATGTATAAGGCTTGGAATCTACCCCCATTAAAGAAGTGTAATATTAGACTAGAGCTTATAGACTAGTCAATGTTGTAACTATCATCAGTGATTGGTCCTATCCTATAGATTTCTTAGTTATTTAGGTTCAATAGAATAAAGGAAAATTTTGTATTATTATGGGAAGGGCATGGCTTAGCACCATTAATGCTAAGTTAGAAATAAGAAATTTGTCCTTAAAAATATCCAAGAAAGATAAAAGAGGAGCCATAAAGAAGAAAAGAGTCCTATGCATCACATACAGTGATACAAGGTGCAACTACATGTAGAAAGTATGAACCACAATGAAGAGTCACATCACAACATGCACATGTTATATTGAAGATGTGTGTGTCCAATAGTGCCTGTATGTAGCAGCCACCAAATAAGAAGATACTTAGCGGTTGATTGATAAGACAGAATCAAGATAAGATATATGTATAACGCTAGTTGAGAAAATCACAAGAGCCTATGTCAAAGAAACAGATAAGATGGAACAAATAAGAACATAACTTTCCCATACTAAGTTTCAACAAGAAGATGATATTGAATGGAAAGATCTAGAATTTTTTGATAAATTTGAACTAGAACCATTGGAACCCAAAAAATTGCTAGGTATGCTAAAATATATTTTTCTAAATAATAGGAAAGTGGTAATTATTAATGCCAATCTAGTTGAAAAATAGAAACAGAGATTATTTGAGGTCATAAAAAATGGCCAATAGCTTTTGTATGGTCTTATGATGAGATAAATAGCATAGATCCATGTATTTTCCAACAAAGCATCTATGTAGATCTAACAGTTAAACCATATCATCAACTTCAATGTAGATTAAATCTAAAATTTAAGGAAATAGTCAAACAAGAGTTAGAGAAATTACTCAAAGTAGGATTAATTTATCTAATAGTAGACAATGAATAGGTAATCCCATTATTCATTGTTCCTAAGAAGGGTGGCAAGTGAAGGGTTTGTATTAATTTGAGATTACTCAACATGACACCATTTAAAGACCATTTTTTGTTCTCGTTTCTTAATCAAGTCTTGGATACCATTGTGGGACATCAATAGTATAGTTTTTTAAATGGGCATAATGGATACAAACCAATCTATATAGTGCAAAAAGATCAAGAGAAGACTATGTTTACCAGTCTATGGGGAACATTTACATATAGAAAAATTACATTAAGTCTATGTAATGCTCCTACAACATTCCCAAGACTTGTTTTTGGTATATTTCAAAAATAGATTGGTAATAGTGTCAATGTATTTATGAATTATTTTCTACTTATGGACTTGACTTCAATATAGTCTTGGACTGATTAGAGTAGTTTTTGAAAAGTTATGTTGAAACAAAGTTGAAGCTCAATTAACAAAAGAGCAATGGTCTAAGAAGGAATAGTTTAAGGGCACAAAGTATTGTAAAGAAGAAATTAAGATAGATCCTAATAAAAAAAAATCATTTAGAATATCACCTAGAGACCACAAATAGTTATGCATGTTAGATCATATCTTGGTCATATAGGATACTATAGAAGATTCATTAAGAATTTTTTAAAGATGGCAAAATTATGTATGGAACTAACAAAGAAAGATGCATTAATTTTTTGGTCAAAATACTATGAAGAGATATTTAAGAGATTCAAATAGAAATTAATTAAAATTGCAATCTTAAGAACTCTAGATTAGTTAAGATGTATCCACATTATGATGGA
This sequence comes from Gnetum montanum, assembly GCA_015680685.1. NCBI lineage: Eukaryota > Viridiplantae > Streptophyta > Gnetopsida > Gnetales > Gnetaceae > Gnetum > Gnetum montanum. Next base: position 109,870 of record MNCI01003839.1, read on the forward strand.
TGCTTCCAACTATGTCCTAAGGGTAATAATCATCATCATCACCCTAGCCTTGTCCCAATAAAATAAGGTTAAGCACGTATGTTATTTTTTGTCATTTACCTCTATGAAGAGCTAGATCATTCTTTATTTGTAGTTTTCTCAAATCCTTTTTTATTATTTTTTCCCATGTCTTCTTTGGTCCTTGTTTTGATGGCTTTCCTAGAATAGTGATGTAGGAATCTTTATTTATAGGCTTATTATCTAATCTTCTTTACACTTGTCCAAACCATCTAAGTAGTCATTCTTGCAACATATTTAAGTCTTTACAAGTATTTCTTTGATGTCTATATTATCTAACTTATCTCTTTTACTAACATTCAACATTCATTGAAACATTCACATTTCTACCACATTGAATTTTTGTTCATTGCTTTTTCGTATTATCTAACATTTAGCACCATATAAGATAGTAGGTCTAGTTGCTATCCTATAAAATTTTCCTTGAATTTTATCATATAAAGCACCATTAGCCTATATCCATTTTAACCATCTTGTCTCAATTCTATTTCTAATATCTTTACCAATTTCACCATTTGATTAGAGGATTAATTCTGGGTAGTAAAACTATTTATAATAAGGGACATATTTTCTTTGAATTGTAACTTCTATTTTACTACTATTTATGCTATTATTAAAATTATATTCTATATATTTTATCTTACTTTTGCTAATTTTTAACCCTTTTAATTCTAAAGAATGTCTTTACTTCATTTTATTAGCAATATACTTAAATTGATGATTAAAAAAGATTCAAAATCATTGAACTTATAAGGGAGGCCAAAGTTAGAGGGATGAATAAGTTCCATAAAATAAAATTATTTGGGACAAACCACACACCAAATTTAACATGGTTCCCCAACCTGGGTTGTTCACATTCAAAGGGTAATGTATAAGCACACCTCTAGACTTTGTTGCTCTCAAATGTTGTTTCAAGGATACCACACCCTATACAAGCTCTAAGCTTTGCTTTAGAGTGATTTGACACTATGAATCCACTCAAACCCACAAGGTCTTGACAAGCTTAGAATGTGGTTTCTAGGATCCTACAATCTTTACAATCTTGAGCTCCATTCCAGAGTGTTGTGGCATTACACCAACACTCAATCCCACAAGATCTCAACAAGCTTAAGCAAGATGCCTTCCCGCAAGAAGCACATCAGCCTCACAGGGAAACAAGAGAGAACAACAATTACAAGTGATGAATGCAACTCAGTTTGCTGATCCTTGTACTTGAGCTACATCTCACTTTACAATAGATAAAAGATAATATAGTGAGGAGTAATAATGATTAAAATGATTGTCAAATGAATATATAATGATTGTACAAAAGCTTACACACTTTCCAATAAGAATGATGTCTTCTTATAGCCATTATTTTTCCAAATTCATCTTAGAACTCATGCAATGACTAGTTAATGATCATGGAAGATGTCTTCTTTGTGGCTAAGACATCTTTCTGCATCTGGCCTCCATTCTAGGAAGATGTATTTGTCTTGCGAAAGATGTCTTTTTGTAACTAGCCTCCATTCTAGGAATACATCTTGGTCTGGTAAAAGATGTCTTTCTATACCTAGCCTCCATTCTGGAAAGACATCTTTGTTTAGTGAAAGATGTCTTTCTATAATTGGCCTTCATTCTAGGAAGACATCTTTGTCTAGTGATAGATGTCTTTGTCTGATGAAAGATATATGTTTTTTTGCAAAGATGTCTTTGCTTGTGCTGCCTTCAATTTTGCCAAGACATCTTTCTTTGCTTCTTTTTCATTTTGATTTCCTCATTCCTTGTCCACAATCTGGCACTTCTACATGCTCCAAGGATGTTAACTTTGCTTGTAAGTTATTTGGTCTTTGTTTACATTTTTAAATTCTTGCATGTTTGCTTGAGACCTTGTGGATGAACTTTTTCTTTGAGCTCACCAGTTTGCTCCTTATCATATCATCTCATTTTTTCATGTACTTTGTCCTACAAACACAACAACCATACAACCATACAAATAAATTCTGATTCCATTTTACTTAATGTTTTGACACACCAAAAGGTCAACAATCTTTCCCTTTTTGGTGATGTTCAAAACTTGAGAAAATGGGTTAGTGATCATACAATTATAGTCCATATTAATCCCATTTTTGAATAGTAGCAAAAAGGATAAAGCACATTAAGCCTATAAGGAGATATTGTAAAAGAACAACATTCCAATAGTATAACCCAGAAAACAATTCTTTCCTTTGTTGAAAAGTAGCCATACCATAGTCACAAAAGATATGCATTGTGCTCAATCTCTATTCACATAAATCATTAGGTAGCATAAAGCATTTTCAAAGATATTACTATAATGAATATTATCAACCATTTGCAACCCTTCAAAATAGAAACACGAGTACTTCTGGATTTAGTGAAGCTCATATAAACAAGAGATTCTTAAGTACTCAAGGGAAGATAAATTCATAGCATGCTAAAATACCATTAGGTGAAAAGACATGACCTTAAATATTGAATTTGTATGTTGTCTTTAGTTAAGATCTACCCTTTTCAATTCAGAAGAAGGTTAGAAGGAACAAGCCACAACTAATCCAAACATTTTTAAAAACTTGCAATTAATGTCTAAGCAAGAATAAACTTGAATGCCAAAGGCCAAAAATTGAGCATATAGAATTAACTCTCATTTACAATTTATATCTTCAAGATTCTAAACACATCTCTTAGCACAATTTTCAAGGGGCTCAATATTTGAAGATCAAATAATCTATCTTTTTGAACTAGTAAACTCATAAGGTAAACCAATATGTCATGATTCCATCAGAACTTAACTCTTATGAAAACATCATGAAGGTAATTATATGGCAAGAATGAAAAGATACACTTGTCAAAATAAATTCTCATGAAGAAGGATAAATACCAAATAAAAACAAGTAAATTCCCAAAAATAGCGAACAAGATTTTAGTAAGATGTTTAAACAATAACCAAAAGATATCACATTGGTAAAATGTCTATAACACATTTTAACCAAGATTTAATCCTACTTTTACCTTGGATATTGTACCATACCCTTGCATGACATGAATGTTTGCTCATTTTTTCATATTTTTGTATTTGAGTATTTCTTAGCTAAAGTCTTCAAACACTTCCCCTACATTGGTGACCTCCAAGATGATGATGGATAATGAGGAATAGGCTCCCCCTACACATGTGCAGCTCTTTTTGGGATTTTAAGATAAACTTGTAAATGTTGTAAATCACCAAATCACTACAACTGTAGATCAACATTAAGATCAAATGTGGAGACTAAGGTCTCTAATCAGTAATATTGATGGAATGTTGAGAGGCTTGTCTTATCTCATAAATAGTAAAAATATTCTAAGGGATATAAGCTTAGAAGCATATCATGCAAGATAGAAAACAAGACAAAACTAATTGAATTTATTGCAAGATAGAGGCCCAAAAGAATTCAATACAAGTACTACACTACATATTTTCATAAAATCAATTGCATCAAGCTCAAAATGGTTATAAGACATGCTCTACATAATTATTCCAACACTGATCTAGACAAGACACAAAAAATTTGGACTTTTTAAATCATATAATTATAAATTAGCTAGCAAGCAAAGAGATGGAAACTTACCTTGAATTACCTTTCTTGCAAATGACAAGAGAAGATTAATGATGTTTGAGATGACGTCCCCTATCATGAAGTACCTTCTCATCCATAGGTTCTCTTTCATTAGATTCTGTATGTGATGTCTCTATTTGTTCATGTTCTTTATGATAGAGCCCTTGATCACTCATTGCATTATTTTCAATTCTTGACTTTTCTTCATTTTCAACTATTGGTGCTTGCACAATTTCCTTATCAAATTTTTTTTGACAAGACGAAGTATTGATCTTGTTTTGATCATCATGAGAATAGTTAAGCGTTTACTTACTGACATAATTTTTGCACACAAATAAGGTATTCTCCTCATGAGCAATATTATCAACCTAACTATGCTTGAGGTTGAATTTTCATGTGTGGGTTTCTCCAAATTCTTTGGCTATTTTTTAGGAGTCTCTTCTTCTTGAATTTTTATTCAATCCTTATTTAAAAAGATTAGTTGTTGAATCTCAACTTTTATGTTTGAGATCTCTTCTTTCACTTCAAAGTGGATAGCATCTAGCTTAGAAATTACAAATTTCTTTGCCTTATTAATCAAATAATGTAAAAGAAAAATTTATTCTTTAAGTTCACTATACCTTATGTCACACTTATCCCCTTGTTCAACCATATGTGAGGATTTTTCATTTGTAAGTGCCATGCATATGAGGTGTGAATCTTTCGAAGAATTTTATGCTTCTTCTTTAGTTTGCTCACTATCATCCCAACTTGTATAAAAGTTGGTCTCTTTTGATTATTCATCATTGGATCTATTCTTTAGATGAACCTTGCTATCATTAGGACATTTAGAGGTCATATGGCCTCTTCCTAGACACCCAACATTCTATAGAAGAGAAATCTAAGTTAGAATTCAAAATTTTTTTCCCTCTTTCTCTACCTTGAAATTGATTGGATCTTTGCAAAAATGTTCCTTTATTTCTTCTTGTCAACAAACATTGTGGCTTTCTTGAGAGAAAGGCAATCTCATCCTCACTACCCTATTCAAGCTCATTAATCTCCTTCTCCTTAGAGCTAGTCTTAAGAATAATCGATCTTTCTTGGATGGTTCCTTTACTTATGAGATTCATTTCATAGGTGATGAGAGCACTTTGAACTTCCTCAAACTTCAAAATGGAGAAATATTTGATCTCTTTCATAATTTTGACCTTTGGTCTAAACTTTAATTAAAGAGTTTTGATTATTTTGATGATGACATCACTCTTAAGAAAATCTTTACCTATACCTCTAATAGCTACAACAATATCATTTGCTCTAGAGAAGTAATCTTTTATTTTCTCACCTTCTCTCATTTTGAGTTTATCATATTTGCTTTGCAAAAATAACAATTTATCATATTTACTTTGCAAAAATTCCTTCATAAGTATCTTCTAAAGTTTTCCAAATTTCTTTGGTCATTTTACATTTTTCTCCTCTATTTAATTTAGATTTATTCAAGGTGCAATATAAACAATTCTTTGCTTTAGAATCAAACATGAACTTATCTTTCTCCTCTTGTGTCCATTTGTTGTGAGGCTTGATGATGTTAGTGGAGCTATCTATAGGCAGAGTGTAGCCTTCAAGGGTTGACTTCCAAACTTCAATATTCATGGATTCAAAGAATCCTTGCATTCTAACTTTCAAGTAGGTGAAGTCAAATCTGTCGAACATGGGTGGCTNTAGAATGAATACATTCTCTAAAATAAAATTCTTTTGGACAAAGCATAGACGCCAAGTTTAACATGGTTCCCCAACTTAGGTAGTCCACACTCTACTCTGAGGGTAGTTTGTAAGCACACATTTAGAATTTTTTGCTCTCAAATGTGGCTCAAAGGGTATCATACCCTATACAAGCTCTAAGCTTCACTTTAGAGTGATTTGACACTATGAATCCACTTAATCTTGTAAGGTCTTGACAAGCTTAGAATGTGGTTTCTAGGATCTCACAACCTTTACAATCTTGAGGTTTACTTTGGAGTGTTGTGACATTACACCAACACTCAATCCCACAGGATCCTGACAAGCTCAAGTAAGATGCCTTCTTACAAGAAGCACATTAACTCCATAGGACAATAGAAGAGAATAATAATTACAAGGGATGAATGCAACTTAGTTTACTACTCCTTGTACTTGAGGTACAACTCACTTTACAACAAATGAAAGATAATACAATGAGGATCAACAATGATTGTCAAATGATTACATAGTGATTTTACAAAAGCTTGCACATTTCCAAATAAGAATGATGTCTTCTTATAGTCACTATGTTTTCAAATTCATCTTGGACCTTGTGTAACAACTAGTTAAAGATCATGGAAGATGTCTTTTTTGTGGCTGAGACATCTTTCTACATCTAGCCTCCATTCTAGGAAGATGTCTCTGTTTGGTGAAAGACATATTTTTGTAACTGGTCTTCATTTTGGGAAGACATATTTGTTTGATGAAAGATGTATTTTTATGATGAAAGACATATGCTATTTTGTAGAGATGTCTTTGCCTGTGCTACCTTTAATTCTACTAAGACATCTACTATTTATTGGAGACATCTTTATTTGCTTTCTTTGCATTTTGATTTCTTCATTCCTTGTCCACGATCTTCCACCTCTGCATGCTCCAATGATGTTAAATTTTCTTGAAAGTTACTTAGTCTTTGTCCACATTCTTTGAATTCTTGCATGTTCACTTACGACCTTGTGGATGACCTTTTCCTTTAAGCTCACCAGTTCGTTCCTTGTCATCTCATCTTGGTTTCCCATGTACTTTGTCCTGCAAACATAACAACCACACAACCATATAAACAACTTTTGATTCCATTTACTTAATGTTTTAACATACCAAAAGGTCAAAAAAGACCTTATTATATTCACTTCACTACTTGTAGTATCACTGGAGCATAACTTAACTATACCATTATAAAAAGAAGCTCATGGCTATGGTGTATGCATTAAATATGTTTAGATACTATGTGCTTGATTATCTAGTCTACGTACACACTACTCATAGTGTAATTAGATTCCTAATAAATAAACTAACAATTAGTTGAAAAGTAATAAGATGGCTCATGATGTTACAAAAATTCAACATCATCATAATTGATAAAAAAGGGACAAAGATCTTAATAGCTGCTAATTTGTAAATACTATGTTGGGGCCTACAAGATGATGAAGAGTATTTGTTAGACTAATTTTCTATTGATTCTTTATTTACAAGATTAGCAATAGTTATAGATTTGATAGAAAAGTCTTGGATCATGAATTATAGGACCTCTCTTATGTCACAAGAAATACCTACCAAATGGATTAAAAAGAAGAAATTGTTTCTCTATAAAGCTAAGTAGTTCATGGAAATTATAGGCAACTTGTATATATCTAGGTGGATGGATTAGTTTGATGGTATATCTTAGAAGAAAATTAGCAAATATTCCTCCAAGATACACATGAAGGACCATGTGATAGTCACTATGTAGAAAGAAGGACTAATATGAATCTTTTTATCACATGTTATTTATAACCTACCATATTTAGGAATGCATATTAATTTACAAAATCTTATAAAAGATGCTAAAAAGATGGAGGATTAATAGCCAAATATGAAGGACCACAATAATGGATACAACCATTGAAACTATTTGATATCCTAAAAATAGATTTCATGCAGTCAATTGCATTGATGTTGAAATGAAATTTTCACATAATTATGATTGCTGATTATTATAGTAAGTGGGTAGAAGCAACTACAAAGTTTTTGAAACATATAACAAATAAATTTTAATTAACTAGAATATGGATCTTAGATAATGAGACATACTTCATTGGAACTACATTTAAGGAATTAATACAATGACTTAGGATTAATCATAAACTCACTACATCATATTATCTACAAGAAAATGGCTAGGCTAAAATAAATAATAGAGAAATTACAAGCATATTAACTAGAATTGTTAGTAGGTATAGGAAGGATTGGAGCACTAAGCATAATAATGCTCTATGAGCATACTAATCAACCTAAAAAATTCTTACAGGGTATTCTCTATATGAACTCATATATAACAAGTTACCTACTTTGTTAATTTAAACAAAAATTAATACCCTAACCATCATCTATTTGCTTAACTTAAATATAAACTTTGCTTAGAAGAAACAACTAATGAATCTTAATATGTTAGATGAAAACTAGTTAGTTGTCCATATTTGTAATTAGATTTATAAGAGATATACCAAGTGGTGACATGATGCTAGCATTAGACAAGTTTCTATTAGACTAGGAGATGGAGTCCTATACTCTAACCCAAGCCATATGACCCAAAAGATGAATTTCTAAACCTTATGGAAAGGACCCTTTATTGTCCATGCTATATATCAATTTGGTGCCATGAAAATCTTTCATCCAATCCAATCCACAACAACTTATCCTTATCAATATTCAAAACGTCAAATCATTCCATAACTTTCTACCATTAGGAGACTCTACCATAGTACAAACTTAGATAAAATCCTACTTAATTTTCTACATTTCCTTCATAGACAGTAGTCATGGGGGATTTATCTTTAATCTTTAGGCCTTGTGTGTTCTTTCATTTTTTATTTTTCCCTATTTTTCTAATTCTTTGATATCTTTATGATTCTTAATATTTTCTTAATTCTTTAATATATTTCTTATTCTTTGACTCTTTTTATAATTCTTAGCATTTTTTATTATTTAACATCTCAAAAAAATTTTATACATTTTTTAATTAAATATTTCCATTCTTGAAGTGCGTATCTTTTTTTGATTCTTATAATGTATTTGATGAGTGGCGAGGTACCCCTACACTCAACCATACGAATACGAGCGTGCACGCGCGATTCGGTTGAACTCCGCAGACTAAATGCCTTAGCACCACAAGAAACACTTGGGGTTAATCGTTCGTTGTCTTCCAAGTGTTTGCTCCAGATCCATTCCGTTGTTGTATGATGGCCATCTGCACACACAACACAATCATATATTAGCAAGGGTAATTGAATCATTAAGTAAAGCATACCTTGCTTCGGTTTAGGTTCCTTGGCTAAGTTGTGGTATGGCTAATATGGATCCGGGAAAATGTAGATGATGACTACCGAAGGTGTAGGGGTTAGGAAGAAAAACGAAAAAAATCTGGGGCTTAGGATAAAAATCGAAAAATCAGGCCCCGTACCCCCATGACTAATCG
>MNCI01003839.1:123942-141772 GCA_015680685.1 Gnetum montanum
GCACTAGGAAAGCAGTAAATAAACAACAATAAGACCACGTGCTGCAAGGTTTATCCAATCAAGTTCGTCTTTATTGCCGTACACAACTTGGGTTCAGGTTACAAGCTACTCAAATAAAGAGCTGTTCACTCTAGGACTCCTACTGTGGGCACATGGGAAAAATTCTAACTTTGGAGTGATCAATCTGCCAGAGCTTCGCTACTTCTAGCCAGGATTGGGAAATGAAGGGAGTGCCGCCTCTTATTTATAGATATGGCGGCGGACCGCGATATCGCGTACGCGATATTGCAGGAGAAGACGCGATATCGCGGCTCAGTGCATGTCGCGTCTCATCAGTATTGGTACTAAGCAAGATGTAGTTTGAACAACAAGAATTTCAATATATGTTATCAAATCATTAGAAGACTAATTATGTATATAGTGAGATCACATCATCTATACCTCATTTCTAATAATAAGAGTTTCTTACCATGGACATAATAAGATTCTCATCAAATACAACTGAAATAAACCTATGATCATTATGTCTCAATGGGATAGTAAAGAAACAAGTGGGAATGAAAAGTGTTTAACATTAAGGGGATCTCTTGATTCTCTAAGCTTCTTGTATGGGTTTCATTATACTGTAAGGTTGTATCTTTTTTTGTATTCAAATCTTAGTTGGAAGCATGTTCTTAAATAGGTGTTTCCTTATCATATCACTAGAAATATATGTTACCCATACTTGAAGATAGTCCTCTAGTAAGGATGACACATTAAATAATAAATTTACATAATAAACATACTAATGAGTACTGCACGAAAGACATGCTACCTATGCTTGAAGGCATTTTTCTAGTGGGATTAGCAATGGTTACTAGGCTAGAAAGACATGTTACCCAATCTTAAAGACACTCCTTTAACCAATTGGTCAAGTTTCCTTCGAAATTAGCCAATTAATCAATTAACTATTTTCTTATTATTCATTGTCAAATAATGATATTTCTTGCAATTGTGATGGTCTTATGGTTATAAGTTTTAGGATGATATAACTTGGTTTGGATCTTAGAAAAAAATGGTAATAATCTATTTAATCATGCAACACACATAGAATTCATTATGCTTATGGTAAGACACATCACATTTCATTTTCTGTGATTCTTGCTATTATCATTTCATCTCATTGTTATATATATTTATAATTTAATGATTTTTTTATAGCAAAACATTATTTTCTTATGAGGGAAATACTAACATGTATGTCTTGGAATATAAGTATGATTTACATTTAACTCCTTGAGCATCCATAGAGACTTGTAGGTGTGATGAAGGGCATGAGCCTACTTTAGGAAGCACCCACACGTAAAAATCTTGTTTTTAATACTTAGCATCTAATTTCACATTATCTTATATACTCTTGAATACTTTACTAATGCTCAACACTTTCCTAGACATTCATGTACATTTATATACTTAGTAGTTTTTCACATAATCACTTCATAGTTATCGATACTTTACCTTGCTTGAACTTCTTTTCTATCACTATTTTTATAGCAAATTGGCTCATTCTAAGTATCATCCATAACTAGACATCCTTTAGACAATCTTAACATCTTCCAAGCTATCCAATTTGATGATTTATTTTACGAAAATATAGCAAAATTTTAAAAAATTCAAAGTTGATATCATGAATATGATATTGCATCACGTACAATATTGTATCTATGATATTATGCTTATAAAAAACTATAAAAATAGGCATTAATATTTAGCCAATTTTTCATTTTTAGCTCATAATAAAAACAAAGTTCATCTTATTTTGCTTCTAGAGTACTTTTTAAGCTTCCTATCTTCCTTATCACACACCTACTTTATGTCATTTTTTATTCCTTTAGCTCTCAAAGTGAGCATATTTGTCATGGAGGGTTATTCTATGCAAAGTTGTGAATGGTTGCTAATGCCTAGATTATCAATTAAAGGTAAGGGTTCTTTCCTAAATACAATGAATAAGAATAAATTTTTAAAATCTAAATTAAGCCAATAAATTCTAGATTATCTCCTAAGAAATATTTTGTAATTTTTCAATGATAGATTAGGGATAAGCGATAGTTTATTGATCTTGTAAATATTTTAATTACCAAAATTGTTCAAATAAGCATTTTTCTAAAATCTGGGCCTCTAACATTGCTAGTGGATTGTCACAACTTAGGGAGAAAAGGCATAAAGTAAGGAATAGAGGATGAGATGAAGATCAAAATTTTGCTGAGGAGTAGGAAATACAATCCTACTTCATCTAGGAGCCTACACGAGCAATAGGATAGTCTGCATAGGTAGAAGTTACGGAACCACCACATACACTAGAGCTAGGCCATAAATGATAAATCCATTGTGTTCACTATCATTGTAGAATTTAACTTTATCCTATTCATGGAGTTTTTGCTTGTAAAGATGCATGAATAACTACAAGCATCACTCTTCTGGCCAACAGTTTCAAACAATAGTATATGGTACTTAGGGGAGACTTATCAATTTTAGCATAATTGACATGATGAAGCAACAATGAAGATGAAAGGTGTTATAGTGTCTTATTCAATTGATGCCATTGCTAGAGCCTTTAATTTGCCAAATTGTAGACCCAACATTACTAAGATTTCTATAAGGTTTGACATTGATACAAGAAATCATTGGTTGTAAAGAGCTTATAAGACAATTGAAAAGAAATACAATGGATTAAACATAGCTAGAATGATTTATTTGAAAATAAAGACATCATATTTTCCCTATAAAAATATTAAACATAATTTCAATATATGATGCTAGAGAAAGTACTATCTTAATTGAGAAATTCCATACAAACATGGTTAATTTGCTATTCTTGGAGATTTAGTAAAGATTTAAGGAGAAGAAAATAGGAAAACCAAGAATTTCATTTTTCCATTTAATTAGAAGTTGTGCAAATAGGTAGGCAATTTGGGGGTACACAAATGATGTCCTTAGGAAGGTTCAAAATGCAACATATATTAAGATCTCCAAGTTAGTGCCTCTAAAGAAGAATCAAGTAGAGAAAGTAGCAAGTACTAAGGCAACACAAGATCAACACCAGTGGCCAACATTCTATCTTTAGGAATAGAACAAGTAGGACCTAGTGGGTCAATACAAGCTACAAAAAGAGCAGGACAAAGTGCTTCACCATCATAATAACAAAACAATATATCATCAATGAGTGATTTTAAACAAATTGTAGAGATAATAAGCTAGAAAATTTGAGAAGTATCAAGCATATATTGAGTCAAAGATAATCCTAGTTGACCTATAGTATCTATAGGATTGGGTACTCATCAAGTTTCTTTGTAGGTTGAATAAGATTATGATTGGGCATAACAAATATGTAGGAATGCTACATCATTCTTTGTCATATTGAAAATACAATAAAGAGCCACAATTGTGGCCATGTACAAAAGAATACATAAAGAGCAGTAAAAATAGTAATAGATTATATTGAAGGCCCTACATAATATGTGGCACCCTAGAAACTACAATAGTTCAAAGATGACTAGATGAACCATATGATGTTAAGACAAGGGTGGCAAGAGATAAAAAGAAAAAAAAAAGCAACTTGGGATACATTAGCTATAGATGCTAAAACTGATGCCCATGCCAGTGTCATTGTTGCACTATAAGAGGAGATAAGAGGGGTATTGCTGAAAATTTAAGATTGACCAACATTAAGAAGGAAAAACACCCACTCAAAGAAAGTATCAACTAATTAAGAGAAAAATTTACTCATGCCAATCTAGATATGAGATAATTGGCTTAAGAAAATAAAATCTTATTAATGGAGGAAGTATTCATAGTTTGATAGAAGTATATCATTGAAATTAGTGTGTGGAAAGATAAGGCCAAGAAACATGAAAAGTTCAAGGAACACTTTAGAGATTAGGTGAAAATATACAAGCAAATCAATGAGAATGAAATCTAGATAGCTAAAGCTAAATTCAATTTAGTCACATAGTTACTTGATTGATAACCAATCTTCGATAGTATCATTTCAATTCATCAAGAAGAGCTCAAAAATAAAGACTTTCATATTCAAGACTTCATAAAGTACATAAAGTTGACAAATCTATGCTACACCAACTTGACCATGTTAATGGTAGGTAGGCCTAGGATAGAATTAGAGTTACAACTAACAACAATGTATTCAACGTACAAGAAGAAGATTGCTGATAGAAAAGATGTCCAACATAAGCTACACATTACAAACTTTGAACTTCATGTGGTAAAGTCTAGTTATATCAATATTAAAAAGATATAGTAGTAAACATAGCTAGGAGATTAACAAACTATTAGGAATCACAAAAATTGGCAAAGGCTTTTTAATTAGAAAAAACCTAGTTTGCAACATAACACATAAAGGTAAATGAGTTATTTCCATAGCTACCATGTCCTTGGAAAGCACCAACACTAGAGAACATCACCAAAGTGACATGAAAAGTTCATGATCCAAGGACAAAAGAAGAAAACCTAAGAGCATTGTTGAGAAAATACCAACTCAAAAAGTCTAATGACAAAGGGAAGTGAAACACCTTAAAGAAAAGTTTAATTGTGAATAAGGAAGCTTTTGTGATCAAATTTTGTCATGTAATTTTGATTAGATTCAAGAGTAAAAACAAATGCCTTAATTTTCCTTCAAAAATGCACCTTGTGATCTTGCTTTTGCCAAAATTCTAGAAGAGTTTCACTTTGCAAAGTGTAATTTATGACATGCAATATTAAAAATGCCATGAATTATACTAAAGTAGCATAATTAATGGCCACAATGTCAAAAACACTGGCATTCCTAGTGCAAAATCTAAAAATGCTGGTCATAAAAATGCTACAGTTTTAGGCCATAAAAGTGGTCAAAAGCATTATGTAACTACCCAAGACACTTGGTGGAACCTAATCAACATAGTAACAACAAATTGTGACTTATTCAAACGAGAATGGACACCATTCAGGGGACTTTGGGGATCATTTTAGACTTCTCCAAGCCAAAGACTTTTGGTGCAAATCAAAGAGTCCAGAGATAATTTTTCCATTCTAGTGCAAATCATTATGAGCAATGAGAACCTATTATAGACCAAAAGATCCTACTTGTAACCATTATATAATTTGTTTAAAGAAATCCTCAAATATTTAAGATATTAGCCTATTAGGATGTCTTAATTATGAATTTCTGTTGATGGCAAACTTACCTTGATTTTTAATTATAATAAAATTTTTATCATGGTTATTTTGGCTGAGAGGCCAACTACGAGTCATAGATTAGTAACATTAAATAATATTCCATTCATAATGCTCAAGGGACCCTTTTGGTAACGATAAATAATATTCTCCATAATGCTCCAAGCAGAGCCTATAAGTAATAGTAAATAATATTCCATTCATAGTATTGACATACTTGCTCCAAATGAATCCACAATGAATGAAATTTAGTAGGGCAAGGGGAGCATTTTTAGCATGCATGGAAAACAACAATATGGAAAAATTCAAAAAGATTTATTACCAAAATTGGAATTAGTTATCCTTCTCATTATGCAATCAAAGCAATATGATCAAAACTATTATGGAATACATTGAATTTGGTAAAATGCCTACTTGGATTATTTTGAATATAATAGATGAACTAAAATTTAACTCAGTTTTTGTACAATTCTCTTAACCAAATTATAAATATATAACTAAGCTAATGATAATATTTTCTTACTCATTAATAAATGATGTGATTACTTAACGACTAATTGTATTGGTTTATTATGTAACAAGTTAATTTATCATTATTAAAATATGTGTTTCCTTCGATGACCATGTCATAAGGAACAACATCAATTTCCACGATCTTTTAACCTCATTTTCCTCGTCATATTTTCATCCTTGTTCCCAAATGTTTAACCTTGTAATATCACTTTTTAATCACATGCTATGCTCAAGTAACATCTGTTATTTTTATTCTTTTTACACCAATTACTTTGTACCAGAAAGCTACTGTCTACCATGTTTCTTCAAATTTCATGCTTAGAGTTTTGACTCAGCTGTAGCAAATATTAACCAGAAATTGCAAGCTTCAAAATAATAAGATTTAGAGAACAAGGAACATGCTTTTAACTAGGAATTCAAACGTTATCCGGTGTCTAAAATCCTTTACAACTCAATACGGTGAAAGCATGGGATTTTCTAATAAGGTCATTACACAATTGTAATCGATGCATCAGGTCACTAAAGTGAAATGTTATGAGATCATAAATGCATTGTAAACGCCACCTTAAGTACTGGCAATGAAAATTTAAAAGCGCATCGGAATAACTAGGGATGCTTCTATTCTCCTGGAGAGAAATTAGGTTCCAGTAAAAAAGAAAACAGGCTATAACAATTCTTTGATTGATTTTCGTCCAGCCTTTTTTTTGCTTTTTGCTTTTTTTATCATTTTGCCTACCTCTTGAATTTCTATTTCTGCTTTCCCATATTTATTTAGCGGCAACTGTATTTCCAGCTTCCTTGCTACTTCATCCAAATTATTGCAGGAAGATCGCATTCAATTTTCAATGTCAATTATGAATGATAAGGATGTGTAGGAATCATAAATCATTGATAGAACGGAGTCCCCTCCTTTGTGGATTGTCTGAATATAGTATCTTTGCTTGTACAAATCAGGGCTACACTCAACATACCTTGAACAGCATCCAAATCAGCATCCAAATATTTTTCTTTCTGGATTTCAATCGCTTCACCTCTATGATGTACTCTCATTAAAATCTGTTTAACTCTGTGTATTCTTTCATCTTCTATGTTTGGAATACTGTGGATACCCAATCTGGTAAAGCCCAATTAGGACCAAACATATCATCTGTGGGCTCTGTTCTTGTCATACTTCTATGATTACCACTCCAAAGCTATAGACACCTCTGTTAATGGACACCTCTCCTCCAATTCAATACTTTAATAAACAGCAACAACATATTACGAGGATGATATATGATTGTGGGTTATGTGGTTATGAGCTCTTAAAGGATGAAGATCATGTTTTGTTTAATTGTATTTTGACTAAATGTTTTAGACAAAAGTGAAGCATTGTAACAAAAGGTTTGTATGATTTATTTTTGTTGCATCATATAGTACTTAGCTACTTTGTTGAATTTAAGTGTTCAGCTTTCTTAACAAAATGAAAAGACAGAAGAAGAACCCTGTACAAGGAACAAGGAAATGAATCCAGGAAAAATTTCATCTATGAGGACAACAGAAGCCCCTCTGATCTTCTGCTGATACTCACAATTTAATTTTTAATTAAAAAGTTTATGAAACCATTTTAAATTATAAAAACTATTTCTGATAAGATTTAATAAATAAAAATGGAAAGAAAGGAAAGAAAAAGGATTATGTTTTTACCTTAATTTATTAATAACCAAGGATTTAACTGGACACAGCATTAAAGATGTAACTCATAATTGTTACATAAATACTTTTGCTTTTTGATAATAGCTAGTGATAGATGGTTCAATTGGTTATTACACTGTCTTGTTAGGTAAGAGGTTGCTAGTTTGATGCATACTTGAAGCGATTCCAAGAATCACAATTATTTAATGCATACGAAATCATGCTTATCATCCATAGATTAAGAAGGTGGAACTTGTAGGAAATATAGTGTTTTGATATATTGCATTCTTTGAGACCAAAGCATCCGCCACATATGAGGGGATTTCCAATGAAAGATCTTTTATTTAGCTTCTTGAATATGCCCTATCTGCATGGTATATGCCCTTCAAAATTTTTATAAGGAAAATCCAAAAAATAAAGATAATGAAAGATGATTCAGTGACTCTTAACATCCTTCTTGTGAAAGAATTACATTAGATATTGATGCTTTGAAGTAATGTTAACTTATATCCAATTTTTTTGAGGCAGATTTCCAGTGAAATTGTAGAAAGAGATACTGAGCTCCACTGCATTTAACCATTCCACAATGTGAATGCCAATGTTTCCTGAAAGATGGTTGTTAGAGACTTGGGGCTTCATAAATTATTGTGTTACAACTGAAGTAAGAGTGGTGCTTGGAAGGCCCTGATCACTTGGAATATTGGTTTCCAATTTGTTGTGATTGAGGTCAATATATTGAATAGAATTCATGTTCCTCATCATGGACGTTGCCATCTAAAAGATTTTATGCGAGGTTAGATTAAGAGTCTTACTACGAGGCTTTATTGGAGTGTGACCATTTTAAAAATTTTATTTCAACATACGCTTTTCATCTTCATAGATATCATAACTGTGTTTACTATTTGTAGAATCAGAGATGGATAACTTAAAAAAGCTAATGTGACAAGTATGTAGATATGTATTTTAGACATCACGCGCTGTGAAGTTTTAGTAGTGTAGAATAAGAATCACCCCTGGTCGTTTTGAGAGGCGTTGCAACAGTCCCTATAAACATTGAACAATTCTGAAATTATCAAATCAAGAAGAGAAACTGAACTATCATTGTTTGATTCTCTAAATCAGCATATTATACGTGCAGTTAAACCTGCAACTGTGAATCAACGCTGATCTGCCAAACCTCAGAACTACTAATAGACTGCGGCTATTCAACAGTGAATTAAACAATTTCTTAGCAAGTAAAGATTACCCCAACATTGTTACAAGCTTCACTTTTGCAATGATTCAACCACTATTTCTTTGACTTCATGTTTACTGTCTAAGTTTCTCTCCGTATGTCTTACCCTGCTAAAAGTGAGCCATTTCTATTTGATCTGTTCTCGTTTTCTGACCAGAAATTTGCACTGCATACCGTTTCTTCAGAAAGTGAACCAAGGATTCACCACAAATTGGGAAATTGCAAGCTGCCAAACAAGTTAAAAAATTAATTAACATAAATGGAAACCCTCCCAAACTGATGACAGAAATGACTAAAAGCATTGCATATTCCAGGGCCAACTATTATTGCGACATGTAGTCACATTTGAAAATCTTGAATATTATAAATGCATTGTAAATGATACCAATGCATTAGAAAGCTCAAAAGCAAATCCAAATGTCCTGTAATGTTACCTTTACCATGCGAAAGCATTAAAAGATTGAACTGAATACCTCTTCGATTTCTGATTTCCCTTGTTTAACTGTGGTTGTAATTCCACCATCTTTATTACTTCATCCAGGTTATTGCGGCAAAGTCTGGATTGGTTTTGAATATTATTTGTGGATGAGGAAGCTGTGTATGAATCATAGATCTTAAATAGAGCCGACTCTACTTCTTTCATGGATGGCCTTGATGAAGCATCATGGCTTGTGCAAAGCAGGGCTACCCTCAAAATCCCTTCAACTGCCTCCAACTCTTCTTTCTCAATTTTAATCCCTCCACCGTTGTCATAGACTCTGCTTAAAACTTGTGTACTTCTCTCTGGTTTTTACTCTTCTGTATTTGCTTGGAATACCATGGATACCCAATTTCGTAGAGTGAGATGAGGGTCAAACATATCATTTGTAGGCTCAGTTATGGTCATTACTTCTAACATGACCACTCCAAAGCTATAAACATCTCCTTCAGTGGACACCTCTCCTCCATGTCCATACTCTTTATCTCCATAAAAAGTGTCATTTTAATTAGTAATATAATTGACTAAGGTAAAATGTGAAATAACTTTTGAAATTAAAAAAACATATTTTAAAACGTAAAATAAAAGATATACCTGGAGCAACATGTCCTATAGAGCCTTTGATAGCGTATGACGATGAAGTTGTAGCTGTTATAGACTCTGCTTCTGAAATTGCCATGGAAGATGCTATGCCAAAATCAGAGACCTTCACAGTCATATCTTCATCCAGAATTATATTTTGTGGTTTAATGTCACAATGGATTACTGGGAGACTGCAATCATGGTGGAGATATCTCACTGCACTTGTCAATTCTTTCAAGATGCGAAGTCTCATTTCTAGACATAATGGACTCCGCTGTTCTCTGTGTTTACTATGAACAAGGAAATGGAGAGAACCAATGCTCATGTAAGGCATGACTATGGCTCTGAAATCATTGGAGTAAACCACGGTCAAGATTTTGATAAGGTTCCTATGCCGTAGGTTTCCCAAAATCTCAAAATCTCACATTCCTTCTTGAAACTCTGTTCAGACCTACTACTTCCATTGAATGGTGAGAATACTTTAATGGCTACTTTATGTTCCTGGTTTAATTCCCCATAATACACCTTTCCAATCTCCCTTGGCCAATTAAGTTAGCTGCACTGAAATTCTCAGTGGCCCTATGTAATTCTTCCATTGGTAATTTCAAGAAAGGCTTCGGCAAAATAACAAAATTCAAAATGGAGCTTGATTCAGAATTTTTCATTTTTTAACAACGGAACGAGATTGAAAGACTGAGAGTCAAGATCCCCCACAAGGAGGTGATGATTATTAGTAGTAGTTTGAGAATTGTGTGAGTATGAGAAGCATGGTTTCTAGAGATCTTGCATTTGATAACACCAAGGCAGCCACCGCATAGCAGGGGATTTTCTATTATAGACCATTTGCTTAGGTTGTTAAAAACCCCTTGTTTATATGGGATCTGCCATTCAAAAAAGTTGTAGGAGATATTCAAAACATGCAGATAAACAAGCTTGGTGAGTGACTCTGGCACCCTTCCAGTGAAAGAATTATGGGAGAGATCCAAGCTTTGATGCTGCATTAACTTGTCCCCCAATTAATTCCAGTGTTTAAGTTGTTGGATTTGGATCGTTGGCATCTTCATAAAGGGAGTCAGAGTCTAGTCGTTAAAAATCAGTTTTAAATAGTCAGATTTAAAAAATTTAAAATGATTATATATGTAATTAAATATACAAAAATTCATGACCAACAAGTTGATTAAAATAGGTTGGGTTAAAATTCTTTTTTCTGACAGAAACATAAACTCCTATTTAAAAGAGGACTGAAAATATGCAATCCAGAGAACTGAAGATATTTCATCCATCTGTATACATCCTCATCATCTGCACAGGAAAAAAATAAACCGTCTCATAAATCACATAATTTGTTGCTACTTTATTCTAGTATTTTATTACATCCAGTAAATGACATGCTATGGGAATCTCTTGAATTGATTTGCATCTCACCATTTTTTTTTTGCAGGATTCTTCCTATTTTTTGGTGTAAAGTATTCTTCCTATTTTTTGGTGTAAAGTTTGAACCCTTGAATCTATTCAACAGATTCTAAATTTAGGAATTAACGATTTTTCTTCTGAGCAATTTTTACATCTGAGTTTAAATTCCAAGATATATAACCATTAGCAATTCCTTGTATATTGCAGTGTAGGCCTTAATGTTTCCTATTAGGCTAAATAAATTGATTAAATTCAGTTCTTGACTATTTCTTTTATAATATTCTTGAATATCTATTTACAATCCTTTTATGAAAAGCTGCTATAGATCTGGCCAACAAACTAGAATCCATGGAAATCACATAGATGATCCGAGATATTGGTGTTGCTGTTCAATTGAAGTGATTGGTGATATCAGTGTTGCCATTCAATTGAAGTGATTGGTGATATCTTAGGTGTTGCTGTTGAACTAATATCAAATCTTGCTGTTGAACTCAGTGATATCTTAGTTGTTGCCATTGAACTCATATAAAAGCTGCTCACTTTTCATATTGACAGTTACATACACTAAACACCATTTTTTAAGACTGGGCGGGTTAGTCACATAGAGTCCTGCAAAAAATCATGGCTGCTCTAAATAGGTGCGGATCAAGCATTAAGCGCAGCTTATTCAATCACTGATTAATTCTGACAGATTTCCAGTGAAATTGTTGAAAGAGAGATGGAGATGCACTGCATTTAACCATTCCACGATGTGAATGCCAATGTTTCCTGAGAGATGGTTGTAGGAGGGATCAATAAATTGGGCCATCTGCATACCTCCTATGTCTTCAGCCACTGTTCCTGTCAAAGCATTTCGGGACAAACTGAAACCAAATACGATGTGTTTTAGACCAGCAACCTCTGATGGGATTTCTCCAGACAAGTTGTTTGCAGAAAGGTCCAGATGCTCCAGCAGCGAACATTTGCCCAGTTCTACAGGAATTTGTCACCAAAATACTGAGGCTCAGGTTGCGATTTGTCAACTCACCGATGCTCCGAGAAATTGGTCCTGATAAATTATTGTGTTGGAGATTAAGTTAAGCAAGAGTGTCGCTTGCAAAGCCAGTTCACTTGGAATGTTGCCTTGCAGTTTGTTGTAACTGAGGTCGATATACTGAATAGAACTCATGTTCCCCATCTGTGAAAGGATGTTGCTATCTAAAATATTTCTTCCC
Source organism: Gnetum montanum (assembly GCA_015680685.1). NCBI lineage: Eukaryota > Viridiplantae > Streptophyta > Gnetopsida > Gnetales > Gnetaceae > Gnetum > Gnetum montanum. The sequence goes on from MNCI01003839.1 coordinate 136,256, forward strand.
AACTGAAGTTCAATAAGTGATGAGAGGTTTCCAATGCTGCAGGGAATTCTGCCATAGATGGTATTGCCATCTAAAAATAGTTTTTCAAGATTTGGCCAGTGTGAACCGATGTTTGAAGGTAAGATTCCTCGTAAATTAATGTTTTCCATGCTTAAGAAACTCAACCGCCGACAATTTTAATATAGGGATGGATTGATCAAAGCCGGTGCCTTCACTTGTAAGGTTGTTGCCAGCCAATTTAAGTCTTTCCAGGTGAGAAAGATTGCCCAGCCAGTTAGGAAGGGTTCCTTGCAAAATATTATGCTGATGTATTCATCCATGATTCTGGTATCGTTCCAGAGAATTGATTATCTGTTAACCCCAGCTGTTTTAACTTAGGTAAGGTGGAGATCCATCTTGGCAGCTTACCCTGCATCTGATTAAAATGCAAATTCAGATCTGTCAAAGAAGTAAGGTCGGTCATGGACTTTGGAATGTCTCCTCTGAGAAAGTTCATGGGGAGCTTGAGCACTTGCAATTTGTGCAATCTGCCTATTGTCTGTGGCAGTGTTCCTTCAATGTCACTGTAGCCTAAATACAACTGCGTGAGAGAAGTGCAATTCATGAGAGTACTGGGAATGGTCCCTTGAAGAGAATTGAAGCTGAGATCAAGGTAATGAAGGGAGGAGAGATTTGCCAAATGGTACAGAATGTTGCCTTGCAAGTTATTATATCTCAGATCAAGCTCTCGAAGGAAAGCAAGGTGACCCAATTGTTGTGGAAAGTGTCCATGTAACTTATTATGACTCAGATAGAGAAACTCAAGTTGCGTGAGCTGTCCCAGTGAAATTGGAACAATACCTGTGAAATCGTTTTGAGATTGGCCAAGATGGGTGAGCTCTTTGAGTTCACCAATGGACTCTGGAATTGGACCTGTTAAAGAGTTGTTGAAAAGGTACAGGACCTTGAGCTAGGTGAGCTTTCCAAGAGAATGAGGAATACTACAGTTCAGAGAATTATTGTGCAGAGCAAGAAACTGCAGCGAAGACAAATTGCCCAGTTGTGGAGGAATGGATCCGTGCAGAGCATTGATGCTGAGATCAAGCGTTTCAAGTTTAGGAAGCCTGCCAATCTGAGAGGGAATGACTCCAGACAAAGAATTGTTTAAAACATTGAGTACCTTGAGCATGGATAAATTTGCCACGGCATAAGAGATTGATCCCTGCAAAGCCCTGCTGTGAAGGTCCACTGAAATAACTCTGCTTGCAGAAGAGCATTGAATTCCAGTGAAGTTGCAAGCATTTGCAAAATCAGATCGCCAATCTTTTAAAACAGAGTGAGGATCACTGGTGATGCATTTTTTGAACGTAATCAACGAACTCACATCGCTAACAGCAGCATCGTCATTAATATTTGCATTTGCAACAGCAGCAATAACATCAACATGGTTAAGGAACAAAGTTGCAAACAATGTAGAGGAAACAGCACATACCTTGAGGAGCATCATTGTGATATTCTTGCTTTGTTAGTGAATGGTAGCGGTATGATAGATACTATATGTAAGGTTTTTTTCCTTCTTTTTTATTTTCCCGTTTTTAATGGAGGCAAGTTAACCAGTGTTGGTAGTACAACCGTATTCATAGGCTTTAAGTTACATGTAACTTATCATAAAAGTAATCCTACAATTATTGTGGAAAGTGTCCATGTAACTTATCATAAAAGTAATCCTACAATGATGATAAATAAAATAGTAATATTAATTACATATGGTTCAAGACAAATAATATACTTAACAACCAAAATTCAATAAAATTGCAACTAAAGAATTCATAGTTCTCATTGATTTTAATTTAGGTTGTTTGGTAGAGAAAGTATTTAATACCTATGCATCGTTAATTACTACTATATAAGTTTTTGGTCAATAATCCTTTAATGCTCTTTCATACATGTAAAAAATCATTTCAACTCTCTAAATTTTAAATACAAAACTCTAGTAAGTGAATATATAAATGTATATCAAAATGGTGAGACTATAAACAAAATTAATAACTAGCTTTAATTAGTAATTATGAAACTAAAATTGAGTTTTTGTTATCTTTGAAGTCCCAAAGAATTTTTTAAGACAAAAGTTACATTTGTATTATGGAAGCTAAATATTGACCCAACAAAGTGGTAGACTAACCTTGAATGTAACAAGACTTTTGGCTGAAATATTATATTGTTAGCTCACATGTTTAATCTGAGGGAAACTAAGAAAAACATTATGTTCATCCTTAAGATCTCCTGAGCCACATAGTTTGCATGTGTATTTGTTTCTAAGAAGTTGCATCCATCTTCTACCTTCTATCCTAAAATAATATGAATTAAAATGAAGCTTGTTAACCAAAACATAGCATCTCATTTGAAGTACACCTAGCAAATAGCGAACTTTTGAATTTAACTAGTTATTATAATACATTCTAAAGTACCTATAAATATCATGGTAGCGTACTTGCTCAATTTTCAAATAAGTAAAAATTCTCATATTAAAGGTGGCTTCTGTTAAAACTACAAACCTAGGCTAAAATAAATATGTATTTGCACACAAATTTTAAATGTAAAGAAAAGGCAAAATTACTAGAATGGTCACCGCCCACAAGTATTAGGTAAGTGCAATTTTGATTCCTTAACTTTAAAAGAACATAAGGGTGCGAATTCATCCATCCACCCTCCCACGTACTATAACATCTTGCAATCGATAAATATGGCTGAGCAAAGCTAACACATAATTACGTTCAGATTTTGTATAAATTGACAATGAAAGATTTTTAAAGTTAAAAGGAAGAATTTCCCACGGTTCCTTCATGACATGGACTATGGATAAGAAATGAATGGGCAAAATAAGCTCTCATTCGTGGCAGTCGTTGGAACCTTGGTGGAGGGAGGGGTTCACATTGATATCAAACGCACATGGACGATATGTTTCGTGATAAATGAGTGGAGCAGTTTTCCACCTACTATTGGTGGGAAGATATCAAACGCACATGGACGATATGTTTCGTGATAAACCAGTGGAGCAGTTTTCCACCAACTGTTGGTGGGTAGATTGTTTGCAAAAAGTGACATTCACTGCACAATAACTAGTCTCAACGATAAAGTAATGAAGTCCTCCGTTCGTATTTCCTTACGTTGTCCCAGGTCAATGTGTCAGTGTTTTCCACGATTGCTATACGTTGTCACAGGGTCAATGTGTCACTGTTTTCCACGATTGCTATTGTTCAAGCTCAACCATACATCAATTCAATAATAAATTCCTTGATTTGCATTCCTTTTAAAACAACATCGGTTGCACCGCATCGAACGTCCACTAAAGAACCCATGGAGCATGGAGCACGTTCTCTGACCTCAACTAAAAAGTTTATGATGATAAAATTTGAAGGATACTGGATTTTCTTGGTAAAAGAAGAAAAGCTGTACACCATGATTGCATTGCCAGACCGTGCTTTGTACGTTTAACTAGTCTCATAATTGACTGATTTAAAAGGGTACCTTATCTTCTTTGATTTTTCAAGGGGCACCGTGGTGAGTACTTGACTTTGTAAGGCATTATCTTTTGGAGGGAGGGTAAAGGTGATTGTTTCACAAGTTATAAAATTTGAATTTGATTGAGGGTGCAGTTATTTGAAAGATATTAGGTTTTCGCTTATCTATGACCCTCCCAAAACTCCACCTTGCCAAAATAAGTATTGAGCCTCTTGATAATGGTTCATTAATAATAAGTAGAAAATTTTAAAACAATCTAAAATCAAACACCTGGAAAAGATTGCCAAATACTTGAATTACTATGTAGTATGCATCCTCACCAAAATTAATCCTTAGTAATTTCTAAAATACATTACATAATTCTTTTTTATGCACCTTTTATATATTAATGTAGTTTCTCTAGTTTTCCAATAGATTAATTTTTCATCAATAGTGGACTATACTTCTTCAATTTGACATGGTTTAGTTTAAATTTCATTTGTAATTCTCTTGCTAACAATTCTTTATCATACATATGTAAGTTGGATGAGATTCTCATTTTGCTCTTTATCTTCTTTATTGTTACTTTAACTACATAAGGGGGTTGTGGTATTTCAAACTTCTTTAGTTGACAGGTGATGAGTGGCGAGGTACCCCTACACTCAACCATACGAAATGAGCATCGCACGCGCGATTCGGTCGAACTCCGCAGATGGACTAGTTGTGGCACCTCGATAGTTAGCCTTAGGTCGCAGTTCGCTGTCTTCCCATCTAGACTAGTTTTGCATATGTCACGTACGGTTTAGTCTAGATGAGGTGTATGATGTGTTCTAATTCTATGCTACTCTTGATGGCAGTGGAAAATAATATTAACTAAGCTAAGCTATGAGGGAAAAGGGTAAGAAAATCTAATCTAGCCTAAGTGCGAAAAGCAATCGATTCCTTGATCAACCGTACACATCTTGGACTTCGTGCACGACTGCCACTGGGACTACCAAGCATAGGCCTAGGTACGCCACTGGGATTACCAAGCGTAGACCCCAAATACGCCACTGGGTTACCAAGCGTAGATCCCCCTAGCTACACCACTGTGCTACCAAGCAGTCACACTTAAATGCTCGTAATCAAGTCGTACTCGTTCTGCTTCTAGGAGTTTAAGGGTGAGAGACTAATCGCGATGAGTAACCGATTCCTTAACTAGCCGTACACACCTGTAGATGCTCGTAGTTAAGTCGTACTCACACCGCGCTATGAAAGCAATAAATAACATTAAATAAATAACAAATAAATAAACTAAGTGAATGCTGCAATGATGAAGTAATCTCGATCTTTATTGCCGGTCATGTGCGTGTCCAAGTACGGCACACTCAAATAAAGACACCGTACAATTACATTCACCACACTGCGGGCAGACACGGGAAAAAATCTAACTCTGGAGGGATCAAACTGCCAGAGCTTTGTTACTCTAAAATTGGGATCTCCAAACAAGGGAGAGCCGCCTCTTATTTATAGACATGGCGGCGGACTATGATATCACGTACACGATATTGTAGGGAAGGACGTGATATCGCGGGGGATGCAATATCGTGTCGGCTGCGATATCGCGTACGCGATATCGCGGCCTGTGTGAACCGCGTCTCATCATACCCCCACGACTGAATAAAAACTCGTCCTCGAGTTACAAGGAGAACAAGCTTCAGTGATTACACAGTGGATAGGTATGGGATTATTGACTAGAAAAAGAAATGGACTAATGCCACAGTGTGGGAAGATACAACACAGAGAAAAAATGCTACACTACAAAAATGTGGAACTCATGTAGTTCCTGGTGGCGGTGGCTCCTCCATGGGTGCTTTCCCTTTGTCACGTACTCTGAGCTTTGAAGGTTGATGACAATGAAGAATAGCCTGGAGCTTCTCCTCTTCGGTCCGGGGGTCTTGTGCTGTCCATGCTGATGCTCCGATGTTTGATGGAGTCGGCACTTCCCACGGACAGGGTAGTTGCGGGAACATCTGATTAGCATTGACGTACCATGCC
>MNCI01003839.1:162442-177600 GCA_015680685.1 Gnetum montanum
AAAAGCTTAAGCTTTTTTCGAGGACATTAATCGATAGACATGAAATGTGGTAGAAATTGTTGAAACCAAATTCAATACAATGATGGTTCATAATGTTGGAACTCTTGAACAAGAAATACCAAACCTATGCAAGAGTGTCCAACCTAAGGAGATAGATCCAAAGATGGAATCAAGAACAACATGAACCCTTGGACATGACCTTGGATAGATATTATTCTCTATTGAATAGATGCTGTGGCCATGGTTTCTCTGAGGAAAGATAACTTTTCCACATCATAGATGCACTTCATAATGAAACAAGGGAGACCCTTGGGATGTATGATCCAGATCAATTATACAAGCTATGAACCCATCAAATATGAGAGCTAATCAAGTGTGTGGTAAAAGAAGAACGAGAGATATGCAAATGGGAGAATGTTAAGAAATATCACTGGGACCCATCTTTCCAAGCTGAGAAAATTGGTAGCCTACCAAAACTAGTTCCTTGTGAAAACTACCAAACTTTCCACTTGAGTTTTCAGCCTTCCGCATCAACATTGGATTAGAAGGTGCAAGATTCCCATCATCTCACCCTCCTTCCTTTCCCCTTGCCATACCTAGTGTAGAGGTAGTTAAGGGGCTAGCATGGGTGAGGCTTAATACCAACATTCCCAACTTTCTATTTTTAGTAAATGGGTAAACCCCCATTACTCCCACTTGCTAATTATAGAAAGTGCTCCATTTTCAACCATTTTTACTTTCTTGAACCATTTTTGAGATTCACTTATTGGGATTTACTTCTATTTTTTCCTTTTATATCCTATTTAAGCCGTTTTTAGCACTATAACCATGTCTCTCCCATAATCAACCAAGTGGCCTTATAACTACACCAATAGTGGATCAGATAAACCACACATGAGGGTTTATGACCCCAAAGACCTAGCCATAATTATATGTAGGAAATCTCTTATATGTAGGGGAAAAAGTCCTAGTTTTGCAGTAATATATGAAGAACATTATAACTTCATTTTCATTAAGATCCAAGCTAGCATGCTAATCCCACAAGCAGAAGTAGAGGCCAAGAGGGAATTGAAGCTCATTCATCATGATTGAAAGGATTATATTTCCTCCTCCTATGACTAAATACTCATTAATGACATCTATGCTAGCATCTTATTCCTTCTCATTAAGGTTTATGAAGACAACTGAAAGACTACCTTCAAGGGGCAGCTACAGGAGGAAGATGAATTTGGAGTAGAGTTTGAACCTGAAAACCTTGGGAGAATTTTCCAATAAGGGATCCCCAAGGACATAGTGCCCACCTGTACCTCCTTTGCATCTTCCTCTAGACATGTCCCACCACTTTCATCCTCACCATACTTGACCATGTTTGGGTCATGCCAACCATCATTGCACACCAAGCACAATTAGTATTGTAGCTAGCCATCTTTAACTTTTGCATGCCCCTTGCTACACAGCCTTGATCTATACAATCATTGATAGCAGTATTCACCATCACAAATTCATTTACTACCCATGTGGAGGTCATCATGGGTCCCCAAGCAACTCAGGGATCACACACCTTATTTATCCCATTTGTGCTTCAAGTACCAGTGTAAAGATCCTTTTCCTTGTTTGGCCCATAAGCTACGACCATAATGCAACCACTTCCTTCTATCTTGCAACCCATAAAGAGGCCACATGCCTCAAAATAGATGCCACAAGCATATGTGCAAGCCCCATAGCCAACATAGCCACCACAGGGCCTAGATAAAGCCTTCCAAATGATGTAAGACCTAACAGAGGAGTTGAAGAGGCTCAAAGCCTCTACTTCCCAAATTGTCAAGATTATGAATTTCTATTAGGATGATCCCATTAGTCTTGTGATCCTACCCTTGACACTTACTCCTAGTTTTCCTATTCCTTAGTTTAGTAAATACAATGGAGAAGGTGACCCTAATGCTCACTTGATAACCTTCAGATCCAAGTGTTTGCTCTTACAACTATGGCCTCATACCATCATGAGGAATTTCCCTATATGCTTGGTTGGGAAAGCACTTGATTGGTACTGCATACTACCTAGAGGATCCATATCCTCTCTAGAAGACTTAATAGCATAGTTCGTCAACCTATTCAAGTATAACTTGAAGCTTGACACAATGCTTGACCAACTCATGAAAGTTAAATAGGGACCCCTAGAACCCATACAGAATTTCATTGAATGATGAAATGGACTACTGAATGAAATACCAAAGCTTCTAAGTGAAGCCCCCCTTTTAGCCATATTCAAGGGGATGGTAAATGACTTTATCAAGTCCAAAGTTTACTACCTTGATCCATAGTCCCTCAACCAATTATTTTTCCAAACTAAAAATATCGAGGATGTTGTGGAGGCTAGTCATGATCGGGCCTACATAGCATATAAAAATCAACATACACGAAGGAACAAGGAGAAATGTAAACAAAAAAATATGATCATAGCAACTATGACCAAAGAAGCAAGATCAAAAAATAGGGGCCAAGGAACAACCCACCCAAGGCACCCACTAATGATCGTAATAACCAACCACCAACCTTTGGGGCCACTGCATCAACAAAAACTAGATCCAATTTCAAAAGAATGGATAGGTCCAAATACACTATTCTACTAGTAAAACCATCAGAGCTATTAGACCAACTTTTGAAAAGTGAGTGTATTCAATACAAATAGATGTTTGAATTTTTCCAAAAGAAGCATGATAGGGTCTATGAAATAGCCAAAGACCCCACTAGAGCAATGAAAGATGACCTACAGTTACGTAAGTACTTCAAGTTAGATTGCATCTACCATTATAATCAATTACGTGGTCATGACATAGAATTTTTCCTTACAGTAAAGGATGATTTACAGAGGATGATAGATAGGGAGGAGCTGGTCTTAGATGCTTCCAACCTAGTTCAATCACAAAATTAGTCAATGCAGGTCTACAAAGGCCCATTGAATGCTAATGATAGCCCTTACATTATTTCAGCATTCAACATTGATGATGATCAAAATCCCCTAAGAGAACCATTTGTGATCCAAGTACTCCCTTCAATGAAATGGTTTCTTTAGCTTCTACCAACTCAAGATCCCTCTTCATCATAATAGTACCATTATGAGTGTCTCTAAGGGTTCCTTTTTTCATTAGGGTGGCTCAGCCTAACACAACCCAACTAGTTGTAGCCCAAACAACTAGATAATAACCTCTTGTGGTGGTTAATGCTACTACCTCTTCCTCACAACCAATGATCGACAACCAAAAAAATTCAACCAAGCAAAGGAGGCAGCATAAGAAAAAGCCCAACAATAAGGGTGATAAGCAAATGGAGGCAAACAATGAAGTGGGTCCATGAAAGCCCACTCCCATATTGGCTATACCCATGATGTCCTCTACCTAGTCCCCTTCAACCAACAAGCCATAGGAGGACCAAGTAACCCATAACCAGAAGAACAAGGAAAAGCCTTAAGAACCACAACCTAAAGTTGAAGTTTGCATTTTTGCATGCATGGAGGAAGTAAAGCACAACTAGGATTACAAGCCCATGGCCAATGATAAAGACTTCCTTAGTGCAATAGACCAAGTTAGGAAATTTATCATGTAGAAAAACATAAATCCAAGCTTGTATGACCTAATCATGACTTCCATGACACATTGTAAGGTAGTAGTCAAAATGTTGACTTCTATCCCCATTAGTGAAGACACCCCCACAAACAGGGAATCCATCCATGTAGTTATGGTTCCTCCCTCACCAAGGGAGGAGAAGTCAACACCCCTAGTATTTCACAATAGTGAAATTATGGTTAATCCCCAAAATGGTGAAGTAACTAGGGATCCTCTATTCATAACCATACGTGTAGGGTAGTTTAAAGTAGATCAAGTGCATGTTGATGATGGAGCTGCAACTAACATCATCTCATGTACCATTGTTGAATTCTTGGGCATAACTGAGCAAATACAACCTACATCGATTGTAGCTCTCAAATCTTTTAATGGATCAAGGGTTGCTGTCAAGGGGTCTATCTCCTTAGACTTTGTGGTAGGGTAAAAATTCTCAATAGTCACCAGTTTCTTGGCAGTGGAGGAGATACTAAGGTTTAACCTTATCCTGGGAAGATCTTGGTTGACTTAATTATGAGCTATGTCATGATCCATCCATCAAGAAATTATCATTCCTTACAAGGGAGGTGAAATCATCATTCATGATAATAACATGGTTCCCTTAGTTGTCAACAATATGAACATAGAGCAGGGGTTTGAAGTGGAGCTTCAAGAAGATGCTCCTAGCCATAAAACTCAACAATCTAAGAAAGCCAATGGTGACAATGATATGTAATGGGATGCATTATGGGATGAACTGCCTTTTAACATCGTTAGTGAAGGGATGGTGAATATAAGCTGGTGTAGAGTAGACCTTACTCATTGCATAATCTTACAAAGATTAGGAAGAATCTACACAAGTGAAGTTCACCTTAACCTTTTCATCCCATGCCCTTATAACAAAATGTGCCAATAGCCATAAAGCCTAATTTGTTATGCCTTTTTATGTACTTTATTTTACTCTTTATGCATATAGCCTAATTTTCTACTTTTATTTGCATTTTTACATATTAAAACATTTCTTTTTCTTTACTTTTACTCATGTTATAAACATTAAAAAAGCTTTAAAACATAAAATTAGAAAAAAAAATATAAGTTCCTTTTTCATCATGGCTCACCATGGCCTTAAACTGGCAAAGATAATCAAACAACATGGCCTACTATGGCCTTAAATTGAGATCAAGGCTCGCTATGGCCTTAAATTCATAAAATTACAGTCCACTTAGACTCTAAACTGGCATCATAGTTTGCTAAGATTTTAAATTGGTAGCATGGACTGTCATGGCCTTAAATTGGAAACACAATACAACCTGTGGCCACCATGGTCAAAAACTAGCAAACATCTTTTTTATTATTATACTTCTTTTTGTTTAGCCTATTATCATATCAATTAGCCATTTAATGTTATAACCAAAATGTCAACCTAGCCATTCACAACATTTACAATGTTTACTACAACTATAGATATATATAGCCAAAAATGAATCCAAAATTTTAAATTTAAATTTAAAGTGTTCATAACATACATAGCCATGGCCACATTATGTGCCAAAAATGTCAAATAATAATAATAACCATAGTACTAGCTAACAATAGCCATCAACGGTAAAATAAACATATATACCCAACATGCTAGACTAGGCTGACGGAGGTTGTTGAGGGGTGTTTAAAGAAGAAAGTGGTTGGATCATCTCCACCCTCATCGTTGGGGCCGCCAGTGTCTTCTGATGCCTAAAACACAAAAATTCATAGCCAGTTAGTAACCAATAGCCAAAATCATAAACAAAAACTAAAAATATAAAAGATAAAATATATCAAACTTGTGAAGATTCTGGCTCCATAACTTCTAGGGGTAGATGTGAAAGGCCTTCCTCCAAATGATGAAGGATTTGGTCCTTTTTCATGTTGACCTAGTCAACATCCCCAAGATCAATGCTAGAAAGGATGCCGATCCTATTTGATGAATCGTGGTTTGCTAGGCCCTGATATCAGATCCTCAATATTTGGTATGTGATATTGCAGCCTAGATAATGATGTTGAATACACGGTATCATAATTCCTGTGTAGGGCTATAAATACAACATTTGAGCGCACAAGAAGGAGGGAGTTGGTAAGTCTAAGGGTAGAGTCTTTTTTTCAGTTTTTAGTCAATTTCAGTTCCTTCCCCAGTGTATACCCGCAGTGTGATGATTGAAATTATACGGAACCCTTGTTCAAGTGTGACTTACTTGGACACGCATTGCAGCATTCACTTAGCTTTTAATTACTTTAATTTTTAATTATTTATTATTGTCTTTTTAGTTCATATTTCCTTTATTGTCATTTACATTTTCTGTTGATTAATAAGGAATGAGTATGACTTAATCATAAACATTTAAGTGTAACTACTTGGTAACCTAGTAGTGTATCTAAGAGTGTTCAAGTAATGTGTGCTTGGTAATCCCAAAATTAGTACACAAGGTCCAAGAGTTGTACGAATGATTAAAGACAGATGCTCATCACACTTAGGGTTAGCATAGATTTCATTTTCCATTGTCCATTAGCTTAATCAAGATTGTTCCCCATCTTCTCTAGGAGTAGCATTAGTTTAGGATCCCATCATTCACCTCACTCTGGACTAAACCATATGTGACAAAGCAAATACTAGTCTAGGTGGGAAGATAGTGAACTACGATCAACGTGTGACTATCTAGATACCACAACTAGTTTATCTATGGAGTTCAACCAGATTGTGCGTACACACTCGTATTCATATGGTTGAGTGTAGGGGTACCTTGCCACTCATCATTGCCACCATTGCCAAGGATGGTGCTAGTTATTTAGATTAGTTACATCATCCAAGATTTCTATAATGAAGCCTTGACAATATATCTTTTAAAAAGAAAGTAATTGCAACTAAGTCACACACAATTCACAACAATGTCTCTCTTACAAGACTATGATAACAGAACACTTAGTGATTCAATTCAATGGAGAAACAACAAAATATATGATGATGAAGATGAAGTTTGGAGTACTCAATCTTATGTAGGGGTCTCCTATGTTCTTGAACACCCCAACGGTACTCAAGGACTCTTGTCATCCAACTTTGACACCTCTAGTGAGGATGGGACATCCTATAGAACGAGGGGGCCCATAAGGCCTAGGACCTTCTCAATGGTTAACAGGAAATTATCCAAGGATGATTGGAAGACTTACCAAATTCATGATGAGTATTTCAGTTCTTTCTCTTCCTCTACTCCTTCAACGTAAGGTTGTGACATAGATGATCATCTCTCAAGGGGTTGGCATAGAAATAAAAGTCAAGCCCACAGGCAAGGTTAAGAACATGAACATGAACAAAGACAACATTGTCCCAACTCACAAATTCATAACCTACTTAGTGATGATGAACCCCTATTGGTCACTAAGAGCCTAATGCATATACAAGAGGCTGTTCAAATATCCTGCAGGCATCGCAAGGAAATCCAACTACCTAGGCTTGATTTAAATAACTTTTCCAAGTTTTTAGGAGGCTATGATTTAGATCTGCAACATCATTTACAAGCCTTCCATGATGCTTGTGTATGGAATAATATTGATAATGGGTGGAAAAAAATCAAGCTCTTTTCTATGAAACTCAGGGGCCAAGAAAAAGTATGGTATAGGTCCTTAAAGCCCAAATCAATTCATAGTTGGCTGATAATGGTAGAACTCTTTACTGAAAGATATCAAACCTATGCAAGAGTGTCATCCTTGAGGAGAAAAATCCAAGAGTGGAAACAAGGGTAACATGAACCCTTGGACATGGCCTTAGAAAGATAATTTTAATTATTAAACAAATGCCCAGGCCATGGGTTCTCTGAGGAGAGGCTAATGTATCACATCATGGATGGGCTCCATAATGAAACAAGGGAGACCCTAGGTATGTATGCCCCAGGTCAACTATATGAACTACAAACCCACTAATTCCAAGAGCTTATTAAGTGGGTAGCAAAAGAATAAGGAGAAATAACTAAATGGGAGAATGTTAAAAGCTCTCAACAGGATCAAAATCTCAAAATAGCAAAGGACTATGATCATGAAGAGGAGAAATCAAGTCACCTCAAGAAGGTGGAATCATCTTTGCCAATACTACAATTACTAGATGAAATCAAGGAATCAATAAGATGTCAGAATGGGTACATGAAAAATGTGGAGAATATGCTAACATTATTAGAGGTGGGACCATGCCAAATTGAGAAATAGGATAGGACACCATGTAACAATTGGAAAGAAGGGTGGAAGAAAATAGGGATAAGAGCTCAACTGCAACTCGTATCAATGTGACATTTGCCTATATGATCATTCCAAAGGCTAATGCCCAATCTTGTCACATTTACATGAGCATTGGGAAGGAATGTTACATCTAGATTTCATACAAAAATACTAGGTTCAACCATAGTAGCAAAAATCCTAGTCATGGGAAAGGCCACCATGAAACTGGTCACATTGTTCATACCATCCAAACCCAAGCACTTATTATGTTTAACATCCTATTTCCCCAGCTATGTCAACATCCTCTATTTCACCACATCATTATCATTCTCTTGAGTACTATCAACCCCTGTGCTCTCCAACAAGATCACCACCTCATGTTCCTTGCACTTCTCGTCACCCTTAATATTCTCATCATTCACCTCCTTCTACATCGCCACTAGTTGTGCCAGAAGGTTTCGCACGATAGGACCAACCCACGAACGTTGCTTGTGCTGCTATTGTCAATAGCAGTGGAGGTTCTTCACAATGTCGAAAGTGTCCTTTCTTGAGGCATGACCATAGAAAGAGACAACACGGTTCTGAAACCACTACATCCTCCAATTTAGCACAAGTTCAATGTTGTGATGCATCTACCTCCTCAAAATCAATGCCTCTTGTTACTTTATCTGGACCATCAATTAATGCTCCAAAAACCATGTGGCCTAATGAATATAACCACATAGGGAGACATAGTGATCCTTATGAAACACCACAAAATTCTGAGTTTAGTACTTCTCCAACAAGAATCGAGCTAAGTCATGATGCTCCTCAGCATGACTAAAGCTTGGGGGTCCCACAGACAGCTTCAAGCAAAGTCGAACTCAACAAGGAGCAGTTCCCTAGGACTCGCAGATGACCACGACGACATTTGGTATCAAACATGGCAACTTCGGAGCTCAAGATACTTAGTCCTCACTAAATATGCATTCTCAGCGTATACACCCAACGTATACGCCCGACATACATTCACAGCGTATACGCCCAGTATGCATTCTCAGCATATACTCCTGGCATACATTCACAGCATATACGCCCAGCATACATCCACAGTGTATATGCCCAGGTACATGCCTCACATGTATTCTCAGCATGTATGACTAACGTATACGCTCGGCATGCAACCCCCGAAGACGACATGGAAACAGTAACTCACACGAACAGAACAATCATCAGGTGTCATCATGGGCTCCTGAAAGTCAAATTTTGGTCTCGACATCATGCATTCTGGAGCTCATATGCCGAGCATGTACATCCTGTACGCCCAGCGCATATGCCCAGCGCATACGCCCAGTAGATACAACGTGTACGCCCAGCATGAACAATGTGTATGCCCAGCATGTACAATGCATACCAATCAAAGCTCTCCAGAGTCATGTTAGATCAAGGCCAAACATGCTGAACATCCACCGGCAGCATTCTCGTGACATCCGAATTCAAAACCGAATGCTGAATGACTTCTTTTGTTTTGAACAAGTCTGTACGTTGAGGTCATACACCTAGTGTGTATACGCTGGCATACAGCAGTATACGCTGGCGTTCAGCATGCTGTACACTTGTAAAATTTCATTCTTCGCACTTGGTCAACATGCCACATGTCACCCGACCCGAGAGTCCAGCACTCCATAGCCAATCATCCCCTCTCAGACCCGAGTTTAACATCAAAACTTGTATAAAAATCCCAATTTTTCACTAGATCAGGGTTGGCAATTTTCAGCAAACCAGAGACAAAAAAAGAACCAGAGACACGAACAAAAACCTGTACGCTAGAGCTCAACGCTGCATGCTGAGAATACAGCCTTCACGCTATACCCGCAGTTTAAACCAGTACATAATCATCCTTGTACATCCACTGGGGCTCTTCGTCCGCCTTGTGCAAGATTCACAACTGCGTTAGACTGGTGCATTGTAATTTTTAGTTTCACAATAATATTATCACATTTGTTTTGCTAAGATTTGTTATAGTTTTTCTTTCATTATTGCATGCTTATTGCTTACATTCCCGTACGTTTACACTTCGTTTTACATTAGTTACACCGTTTACGTATAACCCAACGTACAGTATATCGGTGTACGTTCGGGGAAATCCTTGCTTGATCCGCGTGCGGACCACTCAAGGTACTCTGCTTTCGTTAATTCCAGCTTGCCCTCAAGCGAAGGTAGGGTCTTCTGTGTGTGCTCAGGGATCTCTAGGTTTCTGTTTCATTCTAGCCGGAGACCGACGATTTCGGATGGTATAGAAAATGGCGCTAGAAGGAGGGCCACAAATTGTTTAAACTTACCTCCTCCCAGACTCACATTGCATCGACACTAAACCTAGCTCTGAAATTCCCGGATCGGCATCCCGTTCTACAGAATTCCCAGCATCTACACGCTACCCAGTCTACGTTGTACGCTGTAGACTCAGTCTACGTTGCTCAGTCTACGTTGTACGCTGTAGACTCTGTCTACACTACTTAGCAGACCTCTACACTGTACGCTGTAGAATTTGTCTATGCTGTACGCTGTAGACTTTGTCTACGTTGTTTAGCCGACCTCTATGTTATACGCTGTAGACTCTGTCTATGCTGCTCAGCCTACCTGTACGCTGTGCACTGTAGACTCTGTCTACACGCTGCCCAGTCTACGTTTTACGATGTAGACTCTGTCTACACTGCTCAGCCTAACTGTACGCTGTATGCTGTAGACTCTGTCTACATGCTGCCCAGTATACGCTGTATGTTGTAGACTCTGTCTACGTTGCCCAGCAGACTTGTACGCTGTACGCTTGTACGCTGTACGCTGTAGACTCTGTCTATGCTGCCCAGCAGACCAGTACGCTGTACGCTGTAGACTCTATCTACGCTGCTCAGTAGACCTGTACGCTGCTCTGCCTACATGTTTTAACGTATACCTGTACGCTGTCACTATATGTTGGTCATTGAAGCCTATACGATGAGATCCAGTCTATACGCTGTACGCAGCGAACTTAGGTATATGCTCTGATAAGTATACCAGTTTCATATCTCTTCTACTATGCTACATTGACAACCATTCATCATGAACACTACGAACACCAACGCTTCAACTAAGCCTATCACAGATATCATAGGCCCCATGGCCGTTCAACAACTCGTAGTATAACTCACGGTAGGGCCTCGCCGGTCTCTCAGATTGCAAGGGAAGAACCCATCATTTAACATTATAACTCAGGAGCAATACAATTTTATATGCATAAAAATACAAGCTGGCCTAGCTGTGGATCAAACTAAAATGGAGGTTAAGAGACAATACGAACTCTTCCAGAGGGGAGGGCATGAGTTCATCCCTTCCCCGTATGATATCATCCCTCTCCCAGAGCATTACTCTGAGCTCATCTCACAACTCCTCCTACAAAGGAGTCAGTCTCTAGATCAACCTGTGGTAAATTCTTAATTGGAGGAGGAGGATGACTTCTAGATTAGCCTGTGGTAAATTCTTAATTGGAGGAGGAGGATGACTTCGCAGCTCAATCCGAGCATGAAGATTCATACCATAATCTTAGTCCACAAACCTATGCAAACCTATTGTTTCATCCAGCCACAGGGGAAGTTACGTCCCTCCAACCATTTAGAATCACCCAAGCACAAATACCTCAACTAGAATCATCCACACTTGTCCATATTCCTCCTGTAACCGATGCACAACTCAACACACTTCCCCTTGCTATTCCCCCCGTTGCCATAGTATCCCCATTCTCGCAAATACAACCTCCTCAAAACAATGTAGGAGCAACCTTCCCACCCCGAGTGATCAGAATGCTGCATGTGATACCAGCTTCTACATCTGCTCATTATATCCTGTGGATCCAAACCCAGGGAGCCCCTTTCACTGCTATAACTTAACCAATTCAGAGTGCTCCTACACAAAGCATGACCGGGAAATGGATAGCGATGGTGCTCAACCACATCAACTCCCTCACTATAACATACCGCCTGACCCAGTTTTAGTAGCTAACAACCCTCAAGTACAACCCCAACAACAATAGTAACCCCTCACCTACAACGTGCCGCCCCTAGCACCACCCGCTACAAATGTTCCGCAAGTGCAGCCTCCAACCACACAACTTTCTGCCTTCCAGCCCACTGTCCAACAATCTAATCTGTATACTATACAACATCCCCAACCTGCTATCTCACCTAGTGCCCAAGACTGGGCTGATGCCAAAATGCTAATGCAGAAGCTAACTGACGAGGTCAAATGCCTCAAAATAGCCCTCGACAGAGAGCTGAAGGTAGTGGACTTCTATCACGATGACCCTATTAGCTCTTCGGTTCCGCCTCTAACACTACCCAAGGGTGTATCCTTACCCACGCTGACTAAATACAACGGGGAGACAGACCCCAATGCTCACCTCATAATGTTTAGATTGGAATGCGCACTACTTCAGGCATGGCCAAATGCCATTCTGCGAGTGTTCCCCATGTCTCTTGCAGGGAGAGCGCTTAATTGGTATCGGGCCTTGCCACGAAACTCAATATCTTCTCTAGAAGATTTGCTACACCAATTCATTACCAGGTTCAAGTATAACTTGAAGCCTGAAGCAACACTTGACAACCTCATACAGGTCAAGCAAGCACCTCTTGAACTTGTCCAAAAATTCATCCAACAGTGGAGTGCTGCCCTCAATGAACTCCATAGGCCGATCTCGAAGACGTACCTCCTCACCATCCTGAAAGGGGCTATCAATGATTTTGTCAAGTCCAAACTATATTATCTCAATGCACACACTCTCAGTCAAGCGTTTGTGTAGATCAAGAACATAGAGGAAGCAGCCCAAAACAGTCACGACCCTGCCTATTCAGCCTTTAGAAATGAACATAGTAAGAAAGATAAAGAAAAGGTTAAAACAACTATAGCGGCAGTAGCATAAACACAACAAGAGAATACGGGACAACAAAGCAAACTGCCTGTTGCCCCTGCTAATTACGCCAAACCTGCTCTTGCGACCACACCAAAATCATTTGTATCACAAAACCCTACACCGGGTCGTACGAGAAACTTTGAAAGGAAGGACCCCTCTCAATATACGCCGTTGCACATGAAACCATCACAGTTATTCGACCAACTCTTGAAGGCCAGACTGATGAAACATAAATAGTTGTTCCCTGTGGTAATCCAAAGGCATGATCGGTTCTGTCAACTGGTTCAGAACCCAAGCCTGGCAATGCCAGATGAGCCCTCAGTTCCAAAAGGCTTTAGAATGGATCGTTTTTGTGATTATCATCAACGTAATGGGCATGGCACTGACTATTGTTTCACCTTTAAACAAGATATCCAACGGATGATCGACGGAGGCCAAATCACTTTTGATGAAGCCAACCCAGTCCAACCACAAAACCAGGCCATGGGTGTATATAAAGATCTTCTAAATACTAACGAAGCACCATATGTAATTAATACCATCTATTTTGATAATGAACCGGAAAAACCTAGGATTAACACCATCCATTCCGATCATGAGCAGCAAATGCCTAAGAGGCCATTTGTAGTGCACATTCCTCCCACTATACAAACACCTGTGCCTCAACCATCATACTCCCCACAGAAACCTTATCTCATCCAAATACCCTCCATTGTAGCAACTTCTATCACACCAACACGTGAAAAACCATACGTGGTGCGCATACCTCCCGCCACCACTACCGCAAACACACAACCACCTCCTACTCAGCTCGCCCCCTACGTTGTCTGAGTATCACCTACGGTCGCAACTACGGAGGTACAACCTCCACCTAGGCCAACTCCATATGTTGTTAGGATACCCGAATGTCCTGATGACCACCAATCCTCCACTCCGCAAACACAGAATAAACTGATTCCTTATGTCATCAAAGTGCCTAGCCAGCCTGATGCTCAACCGCATTCAACCACCTAATTGCAACCCCACCCTACGCCATACGTTGTACAGGTCCCAAAGAAACCTAAGGTTCCGAAACCAACTGTACCCCCACGCCACACACGAGAACGCCTAGAAGACAAGCTTACACAGGAATGCTTGGAGAAGGAACGTCAATGACTAGCCTTAAGACCTCCCAAGCCTACCCTGCTAAGTGCAATACCCATGGCATCACCTAACAATAAACCAAACATAGGCTACGAAGGTGAATCATCCGGAAAGCATGATACGTGTAGATCAACAGTTGCGGATAAAAATGATAAACTAACTACACATGAGATAAAATTGTTGGGCCCTATGGACCAAATGACTATCGAAAAACATACGCCCAACAGTAAAGATTTAGCAACAGCT
The DNA here is from genome assembly GCA_015680685.1 of Gnetum montanum. Taxonomy (NCBI): domain Eukaryota; kingdom Viridiplantae; phylum Streptophyta; class Gnetopsida; order Gnetales; family Gnetaceae; genus Gnetum; species Gnetum montanum. The sequence goes on from MNCI01003839.1 coordinate 176,588, forward strand.
CTAACATAGGTCACGCAGGCGCTCAAACAAAAAAACACCTCATTAAGCTTATACGACCTGGTGTTAACCTCTCAAACCTATCGCGAAGCTCTAGTGTGCATGTTGACATCCATCCCAGTAAGCGAAGCCTTTCCTCCAAATGAACCTTCAATTCATGCGGTAATGTACTCGCCTCAAGGATCAACTCCTAAGCCATTAGGTTTCCACAATGACAACATCAAAATGGATGAGAAAATGGGAGAGGTGACAACCGCACCTATGTTCATAACAGTATGAATAAATCAATTCAAGATACATAGTGTGCATGTAGATGATGGAGCCACTACAAACGTAGTACCCTATCCCATCGTCGAAAAATTAGGACTAATGGAACTAATTAGACCAACCGCCACCACGTGTTTGAAACATTCAGTGGATCACGCATAGTAGTGAAAGGCACTGTGACTTTGGACTTTATAACAGGGGACCAATTCCCCACATTTTCCTACTTCGTGATCATCGATGAGATGCCAGGGTTTAATTAATATTGGGACGGCCCTGGTTAGCCCAACTGAAAGCAGTCTCTTCCCCCATACACCAAGAGATTCACCTACCCTATGAAGGTGGCGAAATCATTATACATAGGGAGGTTGCTACACCTACCATCTCATCACATACAGACACAGATCAAGGCTCAGAGGTTAAGCTCGAAGAGCCTAAACAAGATGATACAAATGAACAACAAAGATGTACACAACCATTAGGCGATAATCTCTTAGACACAAAGAAAAATTTACCGACCACAGAAACACTCGGGTCCGAAATTGTACAACAAACTACAACAAACATAGAAACTATAGTACATGAAGAAACACCAGAAAGCACCAACGCAGGAACTATTCCATCAGACGTCCCTTGGGCCGAATTACCGTTCAACGTGATCAGTGAAGGAGATGCTGAATATAGAATCATACCCATTAACGCTACTCCTAACGTAAAAATGAGGAAAATCAAAAAATTACTAAACCAATAAA
>MNCI01003839.1:184171-198951 GCA_015680685.1 Gnetum montanum
ACTCGTATCCCTGCTTTTGAAGCTATGAATCCAAGAATTTTTCCTATTTTGACACCGAAGATGCATTTTTTCGGGTTAAGTCTTAGTTCATACTTTAAACAACGCTTTAAGACTAAGTTAAGGTCTTGTACATGTTGTTCGGTCGTTTCTGACTTAACCACGATGTCATTCACATAATCGTTGAGTGATCGTAACATATAATCACTAAAGATAAATGTCATGGCTCTTTGATACGTGGCCCCTCTGTTTTTGAGACCAAAGGGCATCATGGTGTAACAAAAAGTTCCCCATGGGGACATGAAGGTTGTTCGAAGTTGGTGTTCCGGGTTGATGTGTATTTGGTTGTATCCCGAAAAACCATCCATAAAAGATAGCAAGGGAAAGGAAGTGGAGGGCCAGGGGAGGAAGGGTCTCGATCTAACCTTCGCGGAAGAAATAGAGGCCATGCTGCAGGGCCTACCCAGGCCGAGGATGCCGTCGTGGCCTGTGACGTCCCACAAGTAAGCCTTGATCGCTGCCTCTTGTTGTTTCTGTGCTTCCTAGCATAGACAATCTCGGCGTATACGCCGAGCATAGAGGGTTTACAAGGGTTTTCGGTGTATACGCTGAGCGTAACTGTGGAGCGTAGACGGCGTTATCAGTTTTTCTAGTGTAAACATTTTTCTGCGTAATGTCAGCGTAAAAGCTTGTCAGCGTGTTTGTCATCAGCGTAAAGTTTGTTTTTTGCGACGGCGTATACGCTGAGGGTTTATTCAGCATATACGCTGTATGCGCACAGTTGTCTTTGGCGTACTATTTTATCCTTCTGGCGTAGACTGTTTACGCTGAAAGCGAACCCGGGCGTATACGCTGAGGGTTTCTTTAGCATATACACTGTGCGTGAAGAGGTTGGGGCGTCAGTGTAAAGCGGATTGCTACCAGTGTAGACGCTGAGCTGAGTAGGGTAGACGTTGAGTTAACTTGCGCTATTTACGCTAAGTGTTGGTTGTCGTATACACTTGGTATACAGCGTATACGATGGGTTTAAATTACGGGCATATACGCTGTGTACAGCGTATACACTGGGCGTAAGTTGTGTTTTCGTGCTAAGTGTAGTTTGATCGGCGTATACGCTCTGTGTAGAGCGTATATGCTGATTGTAAATAGTTAGTCGATTTTTTGATTTTTTTATTTATGATACAAACTTTCGTTTTATTGTGACATTGCGATTGGTTACAAGGATAGCAAACGCTTCCTTATTGTGGTTGAACTCGTCGGGGTGCTAACATGGGCTGGCCCCGTTGAGGAGGGCGATCTTCCTCCGGCTCTAACTGTGGATGACAACGGGGTCTGATTCAGGGAAGGCGCTAGCGAATTTCTGGCTTTCTTGTTAACTAATTTCAAGGTGGCTATGTGGTCGTATTTTGACGAAGTGACCGCACGAAGTGTGGTTGATGTGATGCTGCCGGGGGCCGCAGAGGGCGTAATGGTCTTCATCGAAGATATTGACGAGGGGCCGTTTGTTGATGAGGATGGCACTACCCGCGGGCCCAGTTCAACACGCCCGTTAACGCGCGTGTGGTCATTATTGCCCCGAGGGTTGGATTACATCAACAATACATTGTTTATAGCTGCCCGCCTACATACCTTGTTCCAGAATCCTCCTGGCACGGTATGCCGAATAGCCAGGTGGGACTATTTAAATTTATCGTTTTGCCTCTCCGTTTGATGTTGGTTTCTTGTTTTTAACGTGTATTTGTTTGCAGGCCGAAGGCCAACCCAGACGGGACCCTCATTGAGGATGAAGGGATAGCTCTTGCTAGCACTGCTCTGGAAGCTTTTATGACGACCCCCATTCTTCGTGGGGCCGTACTGGCTTAGACAAAGGGTTCAATGGTCCATTTTCATAATCAGTTTTCTAGGGCCTTTGCGATGTGCAAAGCCCGTGGATGGCTTCACGAGGACTGGACAAATCAGGGACCAGTTTTCCCTCATAGTTTTGGCAATACCTCCAAATCCGCCACTAACGGTGAGTAATAACATTTACTAGATGCGTTAGTGGATTCGTTCAACTGTTTGGGGTTATGCTGATATGGTCATCTTAACTTATTTTAATAGTTGATGCACCTGCCGGTGGGGATCCCGTGATGACAGGACGAACTGAGACAACTTTGTCAATGAAGTTCGGGGGGGTGGCAAAGGCACAAAAGTGGTTGCGTAAGCAAGCTCTACTATCCCTCACTCGTTGCCTGGACGATGCCGGCCTCCTGGAGCTTTTTATGACACCTAGCCCTGATGTCTCAATCGGGGAAATGATAGGGATCGTGGACTCTTTTAATGAGTCTGTCTCTTAGTACAATACTCGGATTAAGGGTGTCAAGGTGGTTTTTCATCTGTCGCCAGTATTTTTTTCTAACTTATTTGGCATGTCAGCAGATGGCCTACCCGTAGTGTTGGACAGGTCTCATAAAGAGCTCCAAATGATCCGTGAGCTGGAATCTTGGCTTGGCGTGGCCAAAAACACCAAGGGATTCTCGATGTAGGGGAAAGTAAAGGTTGTTGAGGTGAATGAATTGTACCCCTTGTTTCAGGCACGGGTGTTTCCCAAAACCCTTTCTCAGGTGTGGAGTTTTGGGGTTGAGGCAGTACGCATCATGGGAACTATCTTGGAAACTGGACTACGGTATAACTGAGCTCAGTTTTTGTTGGCGGGCCTACACAAGGAGATAGTGCAGTTGTGCTCGAATATCGAAGCAAAATCTCACTTCACCTTTTCCTTCTTCGCCGGTTATCTCTGTTGTTTTGCCGAGTTTCTTGTGGTGCGCGCAGACAACAAGTTTGTCCTACGGGATCGGGGTCAACTATCCCGCCCGTGGGGCAAATACTTGTTCACCACAGCCAAATCATAGGATGCCCCAGAAGGTATCGATGAGTCCGTGTCTGTTACTACAAGGGGATCATCTGGCGGTTCCATCCACACTCGGGATAGTCTGGGGTTGGAGCCAGATGATGTACCTTTAACCACTAGACGGGCAGAGCGGGTTATTGAGGAAACCATTGGCAAAGCCAGGTCAAAATTGAAAAGACCCGAACACGCAACAGAGGAAGTTGCTGATATAAACGAGCCACATGTGAAGCGGATACGTTTCAAGATACCTGGTAAGCATAGCTCATCTGTTTATTATTGTATCATTTTCGTTTATTTATATCCCTTACTTCAATTGCTTACGTATCGTTGCTGTTTTCGATTTGAGGAAGTGAGGAAGCAGGCCTTGGAGACCATCACGGAGGAAGAGGAGACGCAAACCGAGAAAAACAATGAGGAGGAAAGCCTAGAGAAGAGCCAAGGTGGGGAACGGAACTATTAATGGAGAAGACTACTGAAACTGAACCCTTAGACGATCTGGACGCTATCAATGAGATGTTCAGTAGCTTCCCCAAGGGTGATTTGGATTTGGGCAATCCCCCAGAGGGCGACAAGGATCAAGGTATGTCTTCGCTTTTAGTCCGTTTTTATTTACTGAGTCAGTTATTGCTCCTACGGTCTTTTATTCTCGTGCCTGTATGCTTGGACGTGCCCATGAAGACGGTTCCCCCTAAGAGGACCGCTGAGGTTAGCTCTTCCCGTACCCGTGGGGCACTTACTTGGTCAGAAATGCCCAGTAAGATGGATTTTGTGGATGGAATCACAGAAGAAGTCGTTGAGCATCTCCAAGAAGTCCACCTTGATATAGGTATGAATCGCTTAAAGATTCAGAGCTTTACGTCTTGTTTGAATAATTTTAACATTGGTATTTCTACGTGGTTAGGCGCTAAACTAAGATGGGATCCCTCTGAGAGCGTCAGCATGGAAAGCCTAATCACACTCTCCCCAGAAGTGGAACAGGTGCCAAGGCCTGTCTATGACGGACTTGCAGAAAGCCTTGCGCACAATGCCAAATCACTATGGACTTGTAGGCGTTCCATTGAACAGTTGTGGCTGCAAATACAGGCAAAGGAAAAGGAAGTTTCCGAATTGTCTGAGGAACGTGACGATTTAAAAGCTCGGTACGAGTTCGCCGCTGCCAGATTAAGTGGAGATTGATCTTGGCGAACGTTTGAGGACACGTACACCAGATACTAGAATTTGCTGAATCGTCACGCGTCACTGACTCAGAGGATGGCAGAGCACAAGGCTCAGATTGACCTCTTGAACCTCAAGTGTCAGGATTGGAAGGCTTTTGCTTCTAAGGTTCGTAAATGGGGTCAGGATGGGAAGAACCATAAACATCAGTATAAGAAGTCGTTGAAAGAGGTGTGAATTGAAAAGCACCAGTTAGAGATGTTTGTGGAGGGTTTGGGTTTGCGCTCTGCCTTTGATACGTTTGCTCAAAACACAACTATGGAAATGGAATCGCCTACCAGGGTAATTACAACGGCTTCTGGGGAGGTGTCAGTAGGTGAATTCCCTCTGAAACATCCTACTTGGTCAGCGGTCGACAAAGGCAAGGCCTTGGCGGATGTTGACTTAGGCCTGGAAAGGATAGATTGGGCCAGTGTTCCAGAGGAAGAAATCCTTTGTCGGCTCAAATTTGGTCTAGGGGGATCCCCTATGGTAAGTGTTTTGTTCCTATAGAGTTAGTTTATTGGATAGCGTTTAAAATTTTAACATGCACTCATTCTTATATTATTTTTTTGTTATTTTTGGTGTCTTCAGGATGAAGGTGGCGACAAAGCCCGAGAAGCAGGCCCCAATGGGGCAGGGGCCCATGACGTTGGTGACTCTAAGGGGGACGATCCTCCTGTCCCAGACGTTTAGTGTGTTTTTTTTGGGTTTTTGCTGATTCAAATTGATACAAGCATTGTAACTTTGAAAATGCTGAAAAAAACAGGCACAATTTGTACAACATTGCATGAATAAATATTTTTTGTTGATTTTTAATTTGTTTGCACACACGACACGACATTAAAATGTTTTTGTTTTGGGTTTGCTTTTCTGTTTTAAATGTAACGCACTGAAGTAATGATAAACAATACGTAAAAAGGAAAACAAGGTATGGGCTAGTTTAAGGCCATTTCGGGCCTGATTTACACTAGTTTAAAGCCATTTCGGGCTTCTATGCGTAGTTTAAGGCCATTTCGGGCCCCATTGTAAACAAGTAACATTTCAGAGAAAGCGGATACGTTTTGTGGTGGACAGACCATTTCTGATCGTGGCTAGCTTTATGTCATTGCAGACATGATAGTTTAACGTCTTTTCAGACAAGGCGTATTGTAATTTGTTTTGTTGTTTGCCGTTTATTATATCATTATTTTTTTGTTTTAGGGTTTTATCGTAGTTTAGCGTCATTTCGGACGTGTTATAGTTTAACATCATTTCGGACGAAGGGTAGTTTAACGTCATTTCGGACTACATGTAGTTTATTTTAGTTGTTTTTTGATTTTCTTTATTTTTATGTCAGGTGGTGTATCGACTGGCACGATTTTGTATTCGACGTCTCCTTCGCTGATTACGTTGAATGGCAATTCAGTCCAGGGGACGTTCGATAGAATGTTTTCGGTATCGGTATTTTCAGGTATTTCGGTGTCAGTCGCTGTTTCCGTATTGGTTTCTTCATGAGGCGACGTGTGTGGAGTGTCGGATGCAGGTGTTTTGGTTTCGGGAGGTTCTTGTTCAATGTTAAAGGGCTTATAGTTTACCGGTGGTTGGGGATTCTTGTCGTTTCGGTTAGGCCTTTTGAGCTCGACTTCCGATCCTTGGTCTATATCTGTGTTTGATGAGATGATGGGAGTGGTTGCTTCCCCATGTATGACGATTTCACTGCCTTGATAGGGTAGGTGAATCTCCTGATGTATGGGGGAGGAAACAGCTCTAAGTTGGGCCAACTAGGGTCTTCCTAATATTAGGTTGAAACCTGGCATTTCATCGACAACTAGGAAGTTGGCGAATGTGGGAAACTGGTCTCCCACTACGAAATCTAAGGTTATCGCGCCCTTGACCATTTCACGTGACCCGCTGAATGACTTCAAACATGTTGTTGTCGTAGGTTTAATCAAGTCAGTAAGTCCCAGTTGTTCAATGATGTGATATGGTACAACGTTGGTTGCTGCCTCATCGTCTACGTGGACTCTATGTATTGTAAACTGGTTTACGTGTATGGTTATGAACATGGGGATTGTCGTTGTCTCCCCTGTCTTCTTGTCTACTTTGATGTTATCATCGTGGAAGCTCAAGGGTTTAGGGATGGCACCGTGAGATGGATACATTACGGCATGAATGGCCGGTTCACTTGGAGGCAAGTCCTCACTGACCGGGATGGACGTTAGCATGTGTATGAAAGCTTCCCGATGAGTTTGGGATGTTAGGACTAAGTCATACAAGCTCAAAGAGGTGTTCTTTTGTTTCAGCACTTGGGTAACTTGTGTTAAAGCCGTCACAAAGTCTCTACTGTTAGAGACGTTCTTGTCGGCAGCGATTGGGTCCATTGGGCCCAACAGCTTTATTTCGTGTTTTAGTGGCCTGTCATCCTTGCTCTGTGTTGTAGTTTTAGATGGTTCATTTTGCTTTGATGATGGTTCACCCTGATTACCTGCATTTGACTGATCGTTAGTCAGTGACATGGGTATGGAATTGAGTGGAGTAGGTTTGGGTGGCCCCAGAGCCAATCGTTGGTGCTCTTTCTCCAAGCGTTCATGCATAAGCCTATTAGCTAAGCGTTCTTGTGTATGGCGTGGAGGTGGAGCTGGTTTCGGGGCCTCAGATTACCTTGGGATGCGCACCACATATGGAGATGGACGGGGTTGTGTTTGGTCAGTGGGAGGCATTTGAGCCTAAGGCTGGCCAGGGACCCTAACGACATAGGGGTGAGGTTTGCCCTGCACCTGTGTGGTAGAGGTTTGATAATTGTTAGGACTTTCGGGTGTCCTAACAACATACAGGGTTGGTTTCGGTGGAGGTTGGACCTCCGCAGTTGCAACGGTTGGTGGTACTTGGACTACGAAAGGAGCAGGCCGAGTGTGAGGGGTTAGTGGCTTTGAGGGTGTAGGTACAACCGAAGGTATACGGATGACATAGGGCTACTAGGAGATGTGTGGTGATTGGGGTGTGGGTGTGGTCACGGCAGGAGGAATCCGCACCACGAATGGCCTATGGGACATTTCTTGTGTGTTTTGAGGGTAGATGGTGTTAATGTTACTTGCCTCGGAATCATCATCGAAGTAGATCATGCTAATCACGTACGGGGTCTCTTGGGTGTTCAGGGGATCCTTGTACACCCCATAGCCTGATTCTGCTGCTACACTGGATTAGCCTCATCAAAAGTGATTTTTCCATCATCAATCATCTGCTAGATATCCTGCTTCAGGGTGAAGCAGTAATCTATTCCATGCCTGTTGCGTTGATGGTAGTTGCAGAAGCGATCCATTCTAAAGCCCTTAGGTACGGGCAGCTCATCCGGGGTTGCTAAGCTTGGGTTCTGTATGAGTTGGTAGAACCGTTTGTGTCTTTGGATGGCCGCAGGGGATAACTGCTTATGTGACATCAGCCTAGCTTTTAGGAGCTGATCAAAAAGCTGGGATGGTTTCATCGGTAGATGCGTGTATTGAGAGGATTCTTTCCTCTCGAAATTGCGTGTACGGTTTGTTGGGTTTTGTGATGATGATGACTCTGGGGCTGTTGTGGGAGTGGGTGTATAGTAGTTATTAGGGGTTGCGGGTGATTTTTGTTAGGGTGTGATGTTCGTTTGTTGGGCTCCTGCTATCGCTGCTATAGTTGTCTTGGCTTTCTCTTTATCCTTTTTAGTGTGTTGGTTTCTGAAGGCCAAGTATGCCGGGTCGTGGTTTTTTTGAGCCGCTTCCTCTATGTTTTTTATCTGTACAAATGCCTAATTAAGATCACGCGCGTTAAGGTAATATAATTTGGACTTGAAGAAATCGTTGACAGCCCCCTTTAAAATTGTAAGTAGGTAAGTTGGAGAGATTGGCTCGTGTAGCTCGTTGAGAGTTGCACTCCATCTCTGAATAAACTTTTGTACAGGTTCAAGCGGTGCTTGCTTGACCTGCATGAGGCTGTCCAGCATGGCCTTGGGTTTCAAGTTGTACTTGAACTGGGTCACAAACTGGCATAAAAGATCATCCAAGGAAAAGATAGAGTTCCTGGGCAGGGCTCGGTACCAGTCGAGTGCTCTCCCTGCGAGCGACATGGGGAATACTCGTAGTATGGAGTGGGGCCATGCCTGGAGCAACGCGCACTCTAGTCTAAATGTTATGAGATGTGCATTGGGATCTGTCTCCCCATTGTACTTGGTCAATGTGGGCAAGGAGACACCTTTAGGTAAGGTTAGAGGTGGGACTGAAGAGCTGATGGGGTCATCGTTGTAGAAATCCACTACCTTCAGCTCTCTGTCAGTGGCTGTTTTGAGGCGTTTCTCCTCGTCAGTGAGCTCCTGCATTAATTTTTTGGTGTCCGCCCAGTCTTGGGTGCTCGGTGATGCTGTAGCTTGGGGTTGTGTGTATGGTGTGGTATGTGTTGTTATTTGCGGGGTTCAGGGTGATATGTCACGGAGATGAGTAGGTCTGAAGATGCAAAGTTAAAGTGTTGTGTAGCGTGCAGCGTATACGCTTCAATAGACAGCGTATAGGGGCAGCGTATATAGCGTATATAGCGTAGACGCTGGAGAGCGTACATGGTGGAAGACGGGTCACGGCGTAAAGTAAGACCGTAAAATTAGTGGCAGCGTAGGACAGGGCTTCGCGTCAGATAAGTTGCGGTGTAAAACAAATTAGCGTAAACAAGGGAGCGTAAAAACAAGTCAGCGTAAATGGGCTACCATGTAAACAATTTGAGGCGCAAACAATTCACAGCATAAATAGTTCGCAACGTAAAATAGGCTCAGCGTAAAGATTGGCTCAGAAACAAGTCGCAGCGTAAAACGACAGCGTGAACATGAGAGCGTACAACAGATTCAGCGTAGCACTGAAGACAGCGTAGAACAAGTTGCGGCGTAAAAACAGAGGCTAGTGTAAAACAAAGCCGCGTAAGAGTTGCAGGCTTTTAAGAGCATAAATACTGTACAGCGTAGACGCTGGACAGTTGTAGGATGGGTTTTTGGACCGGATGGTGTAAATGCTGGAGGACTCTAACAGGGAGCGGTGTGTAGTAAGCAGCGTAGACACTTGAGAGCGTAAACGCTGGAACTTTGTAGGTAAGGGTTTTAGGAGGCCCTCCTTCTAGTACCAATTTCTGTACCGCCTGAAATCGTCGGTCTCCGGCTGGAAGGAAAACAGAGACCGTGAGATCGCAGGACGAGAACAAAAGACCCTGCCTTCACCTGAGGGTGAGTTGGAATGCATAAAGGCAGAGTACCTTGGGTGGTCCGCACACGGATCAGATAAGGATTTCCCTACGTGTACACAAAATGCTATACACTGGGTTATGCGTAAACGGTGTGGCAAGCGTGAATTAAGCGTAAACAACGTAAAACAGATAGAAATGGAGTGTGAGCATAAACGGGCGTGAACAGAATGCATGGGCCAAGTTGACGTAAAACTGTAAAATGTAAAAAATCTTATGCAGCAAATGTAAACAATGGTATTACAGAGTCAAAGTACAGTGCACCGGTCTAACGCAGTTGTAAGGGACACAAGGTGGATGAAAAGCCCCGGCGTATGCAAGAATGACTCGGTTGGTTCGCAAGACAGGTGGAGCATAGAGACAGTGTGTGCGGCGTACAGGGCCTGTGTAAGAGGGTTTCAGCTCTTGTGCGCAGTGTAAATGTTCTCTGGTGTGCTCCGGGATTTTGCCAACCGAGCTCTGTGAAGTGGAAAATGGGGGTTTTTATACAAGTTGTTACGCTAGACTCGGGTTGGGTGACACGTGGCGCGTTGACTGGGTGCACAATTTACAAATGTACAATATTACAAGTGTTGGGCTTATACATTGGGCATATACACCGTATTAGGTTGGCGTATACGCTGGGCGCATACGCTGGATGTGCTGAGCATGCATGAACGTGGGTGAAGATGCTGAGGGTTGGGCGTATACGCTAGGCGGATGTAGGGCGGATGCAGGGCGTATACGCTGATGGGTGTGGGGCGTATACGCTGATGGGTGTGGGGCGTATACGCTGATGAATGCTGGGCGTATACTCTAAAGGATGCCCACTTGCTTCAATTCTTGCTCTTTGGTGTTATCTTCATGCTGTCATTTGAGGGTTTGTTGTCGAGCGTATGCATCGGTAGTGCCTGGGCGTATACGCTGGAGCACCGGGCGTATACGCTGGAGCACCGGGCATATACGCTGGAGAGTGTCAGGCGTATACGCCGGGCGTATATGCTGTAAGGGTCAGGTGTATACGCTGTAGATGTGAACTTGGGCTTATACATTGGTTGTATACGCTAGCACAATGTACTTAATAAAAACTAAGTGTTGCGATCCCCAAGGTTGCCGCGTGTGTGAAATCTCATGTAGTCGGCATCGTTTGTGGGTCCCAGGGACCTGCTCGGTGTCGAGCAAGTACTAAGCTCCGAATTTTATGGTGTTTCAATAGGCACTTCTAACCGCATCGTAGGAATCGTCCCACCTTCGTCTGGAAAGGATAAAAAACATAAAATTAAAATACCACATGATGAAAATAACGATTCACAAAGCAACGCAATAAAACAAAAGGGAATATACCGTGTTCTCTCTACCCTTGCTGGTTCGGAGGGTCACCAAGGTCCAATCTTCCCTTAAGGAAGCTACTAAACATTTCATCAACACCATCCCTGTCATCGACCAGTTTTGTCTTCGTGGTCACTTCCGCCTGATCTTTGCCGACCTCTTCCTCCTCAATTATTAAGTCCGTTGGAACTTCCTCCTCCTCGATAATGGTTTCTAGCTCCTGTCTCCTCACTTCCTGAGTCAAGTCTGAAGACATCAGTTTCATGTAAGCGGTCAAAATAAAAAAAATGAATAAGACGAAAATGAAAATACAATAAGTGCACCAAGCTTACTTACCTCGAGCAGACATTTTGAATCGTATTTGCTTCACCCTTGGCTCTTCCACAGTTGAGGCCACCTCTTTGGGGCGTTCGCGCTTCGGGATCCTCGATTTGGCTTTCCCGATGGTCTCCTTGATGACCCGTTCAGCTCTATTTGTAGTGTAGGGCACATTGTTTGGTTCCAACCCCACATTGTCACATGTATGGATTGAAGTACCAGATGACCCCTCTGTTGTGATGGAAACTGATTCATTGATCCCCTCGGGTGCATCTTGGGACTCAGCTATCTCAAAAAAATGGTTAATCCATGGGCGAGATAATTGAGTACGATCCCATAAAACATATTTATTATCCGCACGAACCACTAAAAACTTGGCCAAGCGACGTAGATAACCTACGAAGAACGCGAAGGTAAAATGGGACTATGCCTCAACGTTTGAATGCAATCGCACTATCTCCCTATGGAAACTCAACAACAAAAATTGGGCCCAATTATAGTGCATCCTGGTCTCTAAAATGGTCTGCATGATGCGCACGGCCTCCACCCCAAAACTCTTCACTTGAGATATGGATTTAGGAAACACCCATGCCCTAAATAGGGGATACAATTCATTGACTTCCACCACCTTTGACGTCCCCTGCATAGGGAATCCCTTAGAGCCCTTGACAATTCCCAACCAATCTTCTAGCTCACGCACCACATGGAGTTCTTTCTGCACCTTGTCCAAAACCACATTCATGCCATCTGCCGGTACACCGAAGAGGTCTGAAAAGAACTCGACTGACAAATGGAAAACTATTTTGACACTCTTAATACAAGTGCTGTAGTAGGTGATAGAGTTGTCGAATGAATCAACAATTCCAATCATTTCAGCTATAGAGACATCAGGGCTCAGGGTTGTAAATAACTCCATGAGACTGGCATCATCCAAACAACGGACAATAGACGGTGGGGCACTGGTACACAACCATCGTCGAGCCTTGCTGACTTCCCCAAACTTCATTGATAGGGTACCCTCAGTCTGCCCTGTCGTAACAGGGTCTTCGCTAGGGGGAACATTAACTGTAAACACAATTTAAAATCATAACATCAGTATGACCAACGTTGCAGCCGAACAAACAGACTAAGGCGTAAAGGAAATATCATCACTTACCTTCAGTTGTGGGCTTCGAGGTGCTAGAACCCAAGTCAGTATCATGAGAGAAAAATGGTCCATTGCGTGACTAGTCTCCATGTAGCCACCCTCAAGCCATGCATTGTGCAAATGCCCTGGAAAACCGCTTACGGAAATGAACAATGTCACCCTTGGTCTAAGATAATACAGCTCCGTGGAGGGTGGGATCCACCATGAAGGTCTCTAAAGCGGTGTGAGCCAGCGCAAGCCCATCATCATTGACGCATATCCCATCTTTGTCAACTTGGGGCCTGCAAAAGAACTGTCGTCAGGACAATAGCAAACACTAAACAACAAAAATAGAAATGACAAACTAAACAACCTTACCTCTCTACCCTGTACACAGTGCCCAGAGGGTTCTGAAATAATGTATGTGCAAGCACAGCCAAAAACAAGGTGTTATTGAGATAGTGAGGCCCACGTGGTAATAAATCCCACACGCGTGATAATGGACGAGTAGATCTAATCCCTCCAGAGGGACCTTCCTCAATCGCAAGAGGTCCCTCGTCAATGTCTACCATGAAAACCATGATGCCATCTGAAGATCCTGGCAACATTGCTTCAAGCATGCTCCGCGCCACTTGTTCGCTTAGGTGTGACCATATCACTATCTTGAATCTGTCTAGAATGAAAGCAAGGAATTCACATGTCCCTTCCCTGAATCATACCCCATTGTTATCAATAGTCATATCAGGGGCAGGTTCGTCAGTATCAAGGGGCCCGAACCATGTCAGTACTCCAACCAGCTCAACGACTAGGAGGAAAGGCTTAGGATCCCTGCAAATAACCAGAATGACATGATAAATCAGCTATACACCAAAATTAAATAGAGAAACAAAATTCCAAGTTGAAGGCCAATACTTCGAAAAAAAACTGCAAACTGTTTACACTCGGTGTAATACGCTACCAAAAAAACTGTTTACACTCGGCGTATACGCTACCAAAAAAATTGTTTACACTCGGCATATACGCTCCGAAAACTATTTACGGCCAGCGTGTAGACCTTGTACGCTGTGAAAACTGTTTATGCCCAGCATGCAGATCCTGTACACTGCGAAAACCGTTTACGCCCAGCGTGCAGATCTTGTATGCTACAAAAATCATTTATGCCAAGAGTGCAGACCCTATACGCTGCAAAACCTGTTTACGATCAGTGTACAGATCCTATACACTATGAAAACTATCTATGCTTAGCGTGCAGACTCTACACGCTGCCAAAATCATTTACGCACAGCGTGCAGACCCTGTACACTACAAAACCTATTTACGCTCAGTGTACAGACCCTGTACCCCGCTAAAACTATCTACGCTTAGCATACAGACCTTGTACGCTGCCAAAACTGTCTACGCCCAGATAACAAGTACAAATAAAAACAATTAACTAAGGTAAGATTAGAGCCTACCTGTGTGCCGATCCAGGCCACGATGGAATCCTAGGCTTGGGAAAACACTACAACATGGCCTCACTTTTCTCCGCAAAAGTCAAGTCAGGCCCCTTCCTCCCCTGGCCTTCTACCTCCTTGCCCTTGCCCATTCCTGCATCCTGTACACTGAAACTGATAGGTTTACGCTCGGGTTTGAACCTGCAAGCTGAGATGAATCTTGCACGTCGGGGTTTGCTGCTCTACGCTCACACTGGGGTTTGCTACTCTACACTCATGCTGGGGCTTGTTGCTCTATGCTCACGCTAGGGTTTGCTGCTCTACGTTTACGCTAGGGTTTGCTACTCTACACTTATGCTGCAGCTTAGGTGGATGCTCACGTTGCAACTTTGGTTCACGCTGCCTTTGAAACTGATAGGTTCACGCTTACTCCCGCCACCCTATATATAACACTGAGTTGACCTCGCCGCCACCGCCGCTGNCGCAAAATCTCTAGTACAAATTATATTGTAACTAGGCATCGTCAAATTACAGATATGGCCCGGTAAGGCCTAAACTACCACATGTGGCCTGGTAAGGCCTTAAACTGCCCCATTCGGCCCGGTAGGGCCTTAAATTGCCATGCATCCCGGTATGACGATGAACCACCACCGTACATGTACACATGATTTACGTTGCTAAGGAATGCGTAACAACACCTACTAGCTCACTCTACCCTTTGTTTATTGGTAGGAGCGAGCCCGATGGACTATCAGCATTTATCCACACCATTGACCATCGATGGACCATACGGAAAGATCACAAGAGAAATCGACATAAATTCCATGAACTTAGGTCTATCAACGGACGAAACAGTCATAGCCTCCAGACAACAAATGCTAGACAGCTACAAAGGTATGAAAAAGTCCCTCGACATAGAAGCTGATAGCATCACTAAAGACCCATTGACTGAAACCCCCATCGCTATGCCTGATGGTGAAATCAAGATATTAAAATTAAGTACACTATTGCAACCTCAACTGGCCAAAGACATAGAAGATGTGCTTCGAGACAACATAAAAGCATTCACTTGGTCTTACACGGACATGCCCGGGTTAGATCCTCGAATCGTCCAACACAATATTATACTTGATCCAAAGTTAAGGCCAGTGAAACAACAAGCACGAAAGGTTAAGCCTGAAGTAGCATTGGTAGTTCGCAATGAGATCACTAAACTCTATTAGGCAGGTTTCATTCGGGTTATAGACTACGCTGATTGGGTATCCAACATGGTCATTGTCCCGAA
>MNCI01003842.1:4768-19375 GCA_015680685.1 Gnetum montanum
TGATGCTGACTGTCTCCTGTGTTGTCCTTAGGTGAGTTGATTTCATGAGAAGAAGCCATCCTAATGGTGTGCTGTTTACCGTTATTTATGTTCTTAATTAACTAATTAACCCAAAGGTTCGTTAAAGCTCACAACGATGTGAGTGATATCCCTTATGTTCAATTGGCGTAAAAACACTTAGTCCCTGGCAACGGCACCAATGATGAGTGGCGAGGTACCCCTACACTCAACCATACGAATACGAGCGTGTACGCACGATCCGGTCAAACTCCGCAGACTAAATGCCTTAACGCCACAAGAAACGCTTGGGGTTAATCGTTCATTATCTTCCCAGGCTTGCTTGTATGTGTCACGGTGTATGGTTAAGCAAGTCTGAGGTATATGATTTTTTTGGTATTTTTCGGTTTATCTCCTAAGCTATGAGGATGAAGGGTTGACAAACTAACTAACTCTAACTACAGCACTAAGTCCTAGCGTTAGCATCCGTTCCCACTTACCGTACACACCCTGAACTATGCAACTGTGGCTACCAAATGCTAATCGTTACTGGGATCACCACATGTAACGCACGTGCTCGAAGCGGTCGTACTGAGGCACTTAACTAACCTATGTGTGACAAGAAGCTGATTCCTTGACTAGTCGTACACATCCGTAGATGCTCGTAATCAAGTCGTACTTGTCCCACGCTCTAGGAGGAAAGGGTTGAGAGAATCTACTCGCGATGAGTAGCCGATTCCTTAGCTAGACGTACACGTTCGTCAACGCTTGTAACCAAGTCGTACTCATGCCATGTCACTAGGAAAGTAGTAAATAACATTAATTAGACCTATCCATGCACTGCAAGGTTTATCAGCAAAGCTTGTCTTTATTTCCGTACACAACTTGCATTCAGGTACAAAGCTGCTTGAATAAAGAACCGTTCACTTGGGGGACTCCTACTACGGGCACATGGAAAATATTCTATCTCTAGGGTGATCAATCCGCCAGAGCTTCGCTACTTAGCTTATCTAATGAGAAATGAGGGGAGTGCCACCTCTTATTTATAGATATGGCGGCGGACTGCGATATCGCGTACGCGATATAGTAGGGAAAGACGCAATATCGCATACACGATATCGTAGGGGATGCAATATCGCGTACACGATATCGTGGCTTGTGCAATCTGTGTCTCATCAAATAGAATTACCATCAAGCTAATGCAAGAATGTCCAAGAAGATAAGAAATTCACAATAATTCAGAAACCCTCCAAATATTGGCAATTAAGATATGATCCAAGATTAACAATTCAATAATCCTCCAACTCCATGAATGAGTGGAAGTAAGATAAGATCTATAATTATCATAGAAACCCATCCAAGATGAGGAAGGCATATAGATTCATTATGTAAGAAAATCATAGAGATGCATTATGTGCAATTAGAATCATCAAAGAAACATCATGCATAGGATAAAGTGTAAATAATTTCATGGATGAGCAAGAAGCCCATAAAATTTAGGATCTTAATCTATCATGAATGTAGGAAAAAAATCATGTTGCACAATAAATCAAGAAACATAAAAATTCATATAAGACCTAAAATGCATGATAATTACTAACTAGAATTGTAAGAGAAACCAATATATCTTCCCTACCTCTTAATAGATAAATCTTTGAACAATGGATATGTTATCGAATAGGTCAAAAGGTTCTAGCTACATAAAGTGCCTATTCAAATACAACTTGATAAGCATTAGATCTAGGTGAGAATCTAAAAAGTCAAAGATATCTAAACACTTTTTACCAAGGATGATGAATCACCTAAGGTACTAATGTAGTCTCCTCTTCTCATTATTCTACTAAATATCATCAATGATTGAATGTCAAGGGAATTCAAGGATGGAGAGGCTTATAAAGACTTCTAAATCCTACTTACCTCTATGTTGAGCGGCAAGTGCCCCCTACGCCCAACCATATGAATCATAAGCATTCATCCACAATCTAGTCAAATTCCATGGATGGGAATAGTTGTGGCATTTGGATCGTTATGCCTTGATCATAGTTTGTTGTTTTCCCACTTGGACTAGTGGTAGCTTTGTCACGTATGATTTAGTTGAAAGAGAGGCATATGATTGTTGATGCTCGTTTGACCTTATGCTACTCCTAACAATAATAGAGAAATTAATTATTTAATCTAATTAACAATAGAAAGATAAATGTTAAACTAGCCTACAAGTGATGAGTGTTCATTTCTAGCTTGTTGTACACATCCTAAACGCATGTATCCACTACTGGGATTACCAAATGCTATGCTACTAGGTGAACCAAGCAATGATGTTGTTAGGATTACCAAGTGAAAATGTTTTTACACTCAAAATTGGTCATGCTCATTCCACCAATTGATTAACTTGCATGAAATGTAGATATTAACTAAGTACATAAAAAGTAAATTCCATGGAAAGTAAATCTAATCTAAGTCAATGTGTTGCAATGAATAAGAATCAATTTCAATCTTATTATCATTCATAGAATTTGTCCAAGTACATTGCCACTCAAATAAGATGTCATAAAACTGACTCAAATCCACACTATGGGCACTCACTAACTATTCTTTAAGACTACATAATAAAACTGCAAAAGTCTACCTAGGATTGGAATGAAAAGTTATTCGGATCATGCCCCCAAGTGTTGTATTTTTAGGTAGGCATGCATCCCGTGATATTGGATATTTAATAACGTAGCATGAGATCCGATATTGGGACCTAAGAAGAATATGATTCATCATATCCCCATGACTAAATGGAAACTCGTCCTTAAGTGAACAAAAGAAGAAACAAGTTCTTTACAAAATATTAGGAAGGTATGGTATTATTAACTACCTATAACTACTAACTAACTTTGATTGCTTCATTATAAAATTTTATTTGAGTGAATGTAGATAAAATGGCAAAGTGAAAAAAAGACTAGATAGACATTGAAGATTATAAAATTTGCAAAGGGTTTCAAAAATCCATTGAAGATGATTCTTCTTGTTGCCACTAGCAGTGGCAAACTTCCAACCTTGATTATTATGTTGCTGTTTCTCTGGTTATGTAGAACATTCTTGAAGGATGAATTGAAATTTCTTGTTAGTGTCCCATGGATCAAGAAATCATGTGTTGTTTGAGCCATTATCCTGTATGTGCTACTGTTTGTCTGGGGGCATATCCTTTGTTGTTCCTCTATTGGCTTCATTTTGTGCCTGGTAAAAGACCATCTTCCTTAGGCATCCCTTTTAGCATCACCTATAGTCACCAAAGGATCAACATTATTTTTGATAAATTTTTCTTAATAATTAACCCTTTTCAAATTCCTTAGTTTGCGTTTAAGCATAAGGTGATGACAACACACTATGCCCAAGGCTATGAGGTAACTAAAATCATCAAGTTGTTCACCTTATTTTGGTCAATTACTATTAGTTACCAAAATGTTCAAAAATAGGATGGTAGAAAAATTTTCAAAAATTTCAAAAAGATTTTAAAGTAGACATCCCTAACCCCCATGACTAATGAGCATAACTCCAAAAGTGCATAAGTTTTTAAACAATTGAAATCAAAGGTTTGATTCAAAATATGGCCAAGAAATATTAATGGATATGGAAATAGAAAAGTAGGAAAATTTAATTGAAATTGATGAGAACTAGTCCCAAAAGAATGCATAAATTCAAAGAACCCATCATAGATGTTATGATAGATGTGAAGGTTAGTTCAAAGCCATGATCAAAAAAAGTTATGCATGTGGGTCCTCCCCAAAGAAGGCTCCTACAATAATGCCTTCGCATAACCAGTTTTATAAATGTCTGTGGACACCTTAGAAGTTAAATGTAGATCATGTCTTTATTCCAAACAACACACAACTACCTTGGTTGGGATGTTTCACTATACTAGAGAAAACCAAAAATCTCATAATTGTATGTAGCAATGGAGTGAATAATGGGATAAGAATGGATTATAGAGATAGTGATGTAAGGTACTTAACCATGTCCATAATAGATTCTTGTGTAAAGAATGATTAAAATGACCAGCATACCTATTTTTCCAAGTTTTAGACCAAGCACATACCATTAACAGTGACCTCACATGATGTGTTCCTTCCTGCTAACCATCATGAGTCCACCACCAACACAAAGAACAATCATCACTCTAAGAAGAGAAGAACAGAGAAGAAGGAAGGAAGGGCCTTAGTTAGAGGGGAGTCTTCAGGCATGGGTAACATGTCTTTCCAACCCCATAACCAATGCTTGTAGCCCATTATTGTGTCTAAGGAGTGTGCTTTGAATTTCCATTTTTTTTAATTTTATATTTTTATGTTTTTTGGATGGGAACCACACCATGTAAAGACTTTTAGCTTCTTGTTATTGGTCAACAACAGAGTGATAATATGTTCTATGAGGAGTCATAAACCACATTGATGAGTGGCAAGGTACCCCTACACTCAACGATACAAATACGAGTGTCCACGCACGATCCGGTCGAACTTTGTAGATGGACTAGTTGTGGTATCTAGATAGTCACTCGTTGATCGAAGTTCACTATCTTTCCACCTAGACTAGTATTTGCTTTGTCACATATGGTTTAGTCTAGAGTGAGGTGTATGATATGATTTCTATCCTAGTGCTACTCCTAGAGGTAATGGAAGGTAACTTTGATTAAGCTAAGAGGGAATGGGATAAGAGAATCTAAGCTAGCATAAGTGCGATGAGCATCCATCCTTAATCATCCATACACATCTTGGACCTCATGTACTACTATTTGGATTACCAAGTGCATGACCTAGGTACACTACTGGGATACCAAGCAGTCACACTGAAATGCTCGTGATTAAGTCGTACTCATTCTGCATTAACATCATGAAATGTAAACGACAAGAAAGTAAATATTAACTAAAGAAGATAATAAATAAAAATTAAATTAATTAAGAGTTAAGTGGATGCTACAATGATGAAGTAATCTCGATCTTTATTGCCGGTCATGTGTGTGTCCAAGTACGTTACACTCGAATAAAGGTTCCATACAATTACAATCATCACACTACAAGCATGCACTAGGAAAAAAATAGAAATGAGCAAAAACTCTACTTCTACACTACTGACTAACTAACTCTTACTTACTACTTTCCTATGTGTCCAAATGTGTATTTATAGGCTTGTAGAGGAGTCACGATATCATGTATCCAATATCGTTAGCCAGGCCACGATATCGCGTACCCGATATTGAGGGTTCGATATCGGGGGTTTGATATTGGGGGTCTGATATCAAGGGTTCAATATTAGGGATCCGATATCAAGGGTCCAATATCAGCACCTAACAAACCACAATTCATCATACTCCCATGACTGAATAACAACTCGTCCTTGAGTTGAACAAAATGAGAACAAGTTCAATTAATTACACAGTGGATAGGTATGGGATTATCGACTAACTAGGAATTTATTCATGCCACAGTGGAGAATTGAACACAAAAAAATTGGGACACTGACATAGAATTACAAAACTACAAAATTTTGTTGGAACTCATGTGGTTCCTAGCGGTGGTGGCTCCTTCATGGGTGCCTTTCCTTTGTCCTGCGCTCCAAGCTTCTAAGATTGATACCATTGAAGAAGCAGTGTCTGTGCTGATGTTCCAATGTTTGATGGAGTTGGCACTTCCCATGAACATGGTAGCCATGGAAACACTTGATTAGCCTTGACATGCCATGCCGCAAATAGCCATCGTTCCTCTTCATAGGCTCAGGCCCTGACCTCTCCACCTTTTACTTGGCCAGATTGTGCGGTGACAAGAGTTCCCTGATGGATGCTAAATGATTGTGCCTCCTGCTCTACATGTTCTGCATGAGGTCCTTGGCCTCTACCTCCCCTCAAGCGTTCAATTGTACCTTGAGAAGGTCCTCCTTGTTGTCCTCTTTTAGGGGCCATCTATAATCACACAAGGATCAATTGATAGTAAGGTTATTTAAAGAAGTTCAATTATTTCATACCTTACTCATTGCCTTTAATAAATGTTGAACTCTTTGCTTAGTATGATTTTAGAGTTAGAAAATTTTTCAAGGAAGTTTCCCTAAAATTTTATTATTGGACCTGATTCATTTAGGTAACGCATAAAAGGACATGTAATGGTTTTGAGGAACGTTTGATAAAATGATGATAAAGGAAAGAATAGATTTGGCAATGAAGTACTCAAAGGGTATAAAATGATGTGATGGTGTGTGAAAAGTGCAAATTACAAAAGTTACACAAGTGGGTCCTCCCCAAAGTAGGTTCCTACCTATGATGTCCTTACGTAACCACACTTGAAAATGTTCATAGGCACTAAAAGGATTAAATGCAATCCACACCAGTTTCACAAAACACACACATGTAGATACCACCGTGGTGAGGTATGAATTCTATGCCACACAAGACACAAGTTAGAAATACTTAGATAGTGAGGTGAAATGAATGGTATAAGGGATTGCAAAGATTGGGACATGAGGTAACTGACCCAAGGCACAATGAATTCTAAGTGTATGGCATGATTAATGTGTCATTAGCCTATCGCTCCAAAATCAAGATCAAGTCCATTCCTTCGATCAATGACATCGCATTGTTTCATCCAATGATGGACAACCATAAGAGCACCATGATAGTAAGGTGTATGATCACTTGGCATTTTTTCTAAGGAAGGAGTGATTTAGAATTTCTCTACGGCACATTTTTTTTGTTTTGTTTATTTGTTTCCTTGCTTTTTACCCACTTTGGCACTATTTTATTTCCAACAGTGAACAAAGAAGCTGCCAACCTTCAAGCATGGATGCATGTCTTTCTAGTGGGATCACCAGAACAACATTGGATTGCTTTATTGAGTGCCTTTTATTACTCTTACTCCCATTTTTCATTAGCTCTACAAGGATCTTAGTACAACTAGGCTACATGATAGCACCTATAAATGTCACCAAAAAGAATCCACAAGTTCCCTTGATGTCACACCTTGGCCATTCCATCTTAATCCATCCTTTTTCACTCTAGGCATAATGAACACAAAATTACTTTAAGTTTTAATGATGTCAAGAATATCACCATACCCAGAGTATAACCTCTTATTAATAGAATGGGTGGGTGGATGTTGTGTGCTGACTCTCAAAATAATTAATTACCTAAGACTTGATAACATAGACAACACCTCAACCAATGAGTCACATGAGTGTTTTATTCATAGATGAGATTAACCATAAGAAGATAAAAAATAATAATAAATAAAAAGATAAAAAAAAATTGAAAGATGAAAAATTGGAAAACAAAAAAATGTAAAACTAAAGAAAAAGAAAAGGAAAAACATTTATTAATTATGCTTGTTAGAATGGAGGATATCCCCCATAACCAAACTTTTGAGCATGGCTAGAATTAATAAATGGAAATGCATATCCATGCATGTGGAAAATATTGGAGTCTGGTCATATCCAAACCATTACGTGTCTTTTGATTTGGTGGCTAGAATATACCCAAATTGGGGTTCACACACTTAATTAAAGTAAGCATAGTGGGGAAATTTATAAGATGTGATTAATTGATAAGGAGTTGACCCACTACGACACCTATGACCATAAGATGGTATGCAAGGATTGATATGCCTCCCTATGTGGCTATATTCATTAGGCTGTATGGTTGTTGGAGCATTGATTGGTGATCCTTTTAAGGTAATAGGAGATGTTGAGTTTGACGAGAGAGATGCACCACAATGTTGAACTTGTGTTAAGTTGGAGGATGCAGTGGTTTCGAAACTGTGTTGTCTCTTTCTACAATCATGCCTAAAGAAAGGACACTTTCGACATTGTGGAGGACCTCCACTGTGGTTGACAATAGCAGCACAAGTAACGTTCATGGGTCAATGCTATGGTGCAAATCCTTTTGGCACAACTGGTGGCAATGTGAAAGGAGGTGGATGATGAGAATATTGAGGGTGAGGAGAAGTGTAAGGAACATAAGGTGGTGATCTTATTAGAGAAGATATGGTCTGATAGTACTCAAAAGAATGATAATGATGTAGTGGAATGGAAGATGTTGACCTAGTTGAGGAAACAAGATGTTGGAGATAACAAGCGCTTGGGTTCAAATGATATGAAGGGTATGAACAGTTTGAAGGTGGCCTCCCCCATGACTAGGGTTTTTGCCACTGTGATTAAACACGATATTTTTGTATGAACTCTAGATGTAACATTCTTCCCTAATGCTCATATAAATGTGAAAAGACTGGGCATTGGCCTTTAGGGTGATCATACAGGTAAACATTACATTGATACATATGATTAGCAGTTGAGTTCTTATCCTTATCCTCTTCAACCCTTTGTTCTAATTGTCTAAGGATGTTCTATCCTGCTTCCTGGTTCATCATGGTTCTTCCTCTAATAGTGTTGCCATATTCTCCACATTTTTCATGTATCCATTTCATCATCTTATTGATCTTTTCCTCAATTTCATCTAGTGATTGTAGTATTGACAAAGATGATTCCACCTCCTTTAAGTGAGTTGATTCCTCCTTTTCATGATCATGGACCTTTGCTATTTCAAGATTTTGGTCATGTTGAGAGCTTTCAACATTCTCCCATTTTGCCATTTCTCCTTCTTCTTTTGCTAATCATTTGATAAGCTCTTGGAATTGATGGGTTCGTAGCTCATATAGTTAACCTGGGGCATACATTCCTAGGGTCTCCCTTGTTTCATTACGAAGCCCATCTATGATGTGATACATTAGCCTTTCCTTGGAGAATCCATGACTTAGGCAGTTGTTTAATAATGCATACTATCTTTCTAAGGCCATGTCCAAGGGTTCATGTTATCCTTGTTTCCACTCTTGGATTTGTCTCCTCAAGGTTGACACTCTTCCATAAGTTTGATACCTTTCAATGCAGAGTTCTACCATTGTCAACCAACGTCGAATTGATTTTGGTTTTAAAGACCTATACCATACTTTTTCTTGGCCAACAAGTGTCATAGGAAAGAGATTAATTTTTTGCCATCCATTATCAATATTGTTCTATACACAAGCATCATGGAAGGATTCTAAATGATGTTGCAAATCTAAATCATAGCCTCCTGAAAACTTGGGAAAGTTATTTAAATCAAGCCTAGGTAGAAACTTTCCTTGCGATGCCTGTGGGATATTCAAATAGCCTCTTGTATATGCATTAGGCTCTTAGTGGCTAGCAGGGGTTCATCATCACTAGGTAGGTTATGAATTTGTGAGTTGAGATGATGTTTTCTTTGTTTATGTACATAGGAGACCCCTACATTAGATTGAGTACTCTAAACTTTGTCTTCATCATCGTATAATTCATTGGTTCTCCAATGAATTGCCTTACTAGTTGTTGTGTTATCATAGTCTTGAGAGAAAGACATTATTGTGAATCGTGTGTGACTTGATTGAAATTAATTTCTTTTGTAAAATATATATCATTAATACTTTGTTACATCGATCGTGGATGATGTAACTAATCTAAATAACTAGCACCATCCCTAGCAACAACACTAATGATGAGTGGCGAGGTATCCCTACACTCAACCATATGCATATGAGTGTTCACAAATGATCCAATCAAACTCTGTAGATGGACTAGTTGTGGTATCTAGATAGTTACTCATTAATCAAAGTTCATTGTCTTCCCACCTAAACTAGTATGTGCTTTATCACATATGGTATAGTCCAAAGTGAGGTGTATGATATGATTTCTATCCTAGTGCTACTCCTAGAGGCAATGAAAGGTAACTTTGATTAAGCTAAGAGGGAATGGGAGAAGAGAATCTAAGCTAGCCTAAGTGTGATGAGCATCCATCTTTAATCATCTGTACACATCTTGGACTTCATGTACTACTGCCGAGATTACCAAGCACATGGCCTAGGTATGCTACTAGGATACCAAGTAGTCACACTTAAATGCTCGTGATTAAGTTGTACTCATTCCTCATTAACAACATGAAATGTAAATGATAAGAAAGTAAATATTAACTAAAGAACATAGTAAATAACAATTAAAGTAATTAAGAGTTAAGTGGATGCTACAATGATGAAGTAATCTTGATCTTTATTGTTGGTCATGTGCATGTCCAAGTATGTCACACTTGAATAAAGGTTCCATACAATTACAATCATCACATTGCAGGCATGCACTAGGGAAAGAATAGAAATGAACAAAAAATCTACTTCTACACTAATGACTAACTAACTCTTACTTGCTACTTTCCTGTGCACCCAAATGTGTATTTATAGGATTGCATAGGAGTCATGATATCATGTATCTGATATTGTTAGCCAGGCCATGATATCGCATACCCGATATTAGGGGTCTGATATCAAGGGTCTGATATCAATACCTGAAAAACCAAGATTCATCACACATGAAGGAAGTCAAGAAGAGAATCCAACAAATCCCCTTGAGGTCATACCCTTGCCATTCCCACTTGGTCATGTCCTCTTTCTTCAAGGTACAATGATCATTAATGAATTTTAGTTTCATGAAAGAAGAACCAAATTACTTTCATGATAAAAGACCTTTTTATTTAGAGAACTAGAGGGATGGATGAGGTGGTCTCACTGCTTCATACAATTACTTACCCAATCATCTTAATAGCATAGCACAAAAACCCAACATATAGCATTGAATTCTACATCATGACTGGCAATATTATTAAGAAAAACATAAAAGAGATTCATAAAACATAAAGAAAATGACTCGAGAAAAGAGAAAAATATTAAAAAATGAAAAACATATGAAGAATCAAAAAAATTTAGAAGAAATAGGAAAATGATAAAAAAATTGTGAAACAAAAAAGGTAAAAAGACACTTATTCATTCTTGATTTAGGATGGGGCATCACCCCCACAACTAAGCATAAAGATGGGGCAAGAGCTAATAAGTGGATTCGATGCCTCCATGTATTCTTTAAATAGTTTTTGACTCCTATTACCAAGCCACTAGGTTTCTTCTTGTTTAGTGGCTATTGTGTAGACCTATTTTTCCTCACATACTTGTTTCTAAACTTTATTATGGGTTGGTATAGGGGTTATGTTAATATTTCAAATTTCTAGCCCACACATACACCCTTTTTCATTATTAGTGATGCATGGATTCTTCTATCTCTCCACAGTGATAGGTTTATCATTTACATCTTATGTTGGAGTGGTGATGGTTGTTGGCTTTTGCATATGATTAGGAGACATTGTTTTGGCAAGGGAGGGTGTTGCACTAGATTGCCCTTGTGTTGGTTTTGATGTGCCAGTAGGTCTATGAGTTTTGCACCCATGTGATGAAATCATCCTAAAGAAAGGAAATTTTCGAGGTTATGGTTGAGATCTACTAACATTATCATTTTTGTATATGTTCATAGGATAAGTGCCATTCTTTCATTAATGTGGTGTCAAACCTTCCTATGTTATTGGTAGTGACATATGGTGGAGGGAAGTATGTTAATATTGAGGATATGACAAAGGATCAAAGATGTGAGGTGGTGATCCTTCAAAAGATGTTGCCGGTTGATGATATTCAAGAGAGTGGTAGTAGTGATTTGAGATAGAGGAAGTAGAAATAGTTGGAGAAATAGGTTGTTGTACATAATATCCATATGGATCTGGTTGATAGTAAATATAGTGTTGGTTTGATGATGGCCTCCCCCACAATTGTGGGTTTTGTCATTACGATTTATAGTAGTTTTGAGGCTAATAAAAATTCCCACTAGAATAGTATTGTTGGTTGTAGGACTATCTATAATTACCTTGTGAGAAAGGTAATTTCCTAAGCATTTGATTTTGTGCAAACTTGGGATTCAAACCAAAAGCCCAATACTCATGTAGATGTAACATGATTGGGTAATAGCCCTTTGGATGGTCATATAGGCATTCATCATTCTCTTCTGTGGTTGAGTTTATAGCCTCTTCTTCCAAAGCTATTTTCCCTTTTTTCCAATAAGTGTTCCTAGATGTTTCTTGGTTCTTTTTCTTCTTCTTTTTTTGATCACTTGATTCTTGTTACATTACTCTCTCCTCTATGGTTTTCATGTAAGTTGTAACTTTTTCATTTATCAACTCCCACATCTTATCTATCCTTGCTTCAAGATCATCGATAAACTTTTTTATTAGCAAGGTTTGTTGTGAAAATCACCTCATCCAATGCTGCCTCTTTTTCCTCATCATAGATATGGATCCCCTTCTTTTAAATAGTTGGGTCCCAATTATATTCCTTTACATTCTCTCATTTACATAGCTTTCCTTTTTCTTTTTCCACCCTCTTAATTAGCCACTATATCTAATGGGCTTTCAATTCATATAATCAACCTTGGGCATTAATCCATCTATGATATGAAAAAGTTACTCTTTTTGAGAGAAATCATGGCCTAGACATCTATGTAGTAGAGAATAGTATCTATCTAAGGCCACATCTAGCATAGGCTTGGTATTTTTCATTGAAGATTTCTAGCATTATGGACCACCGATGTATTGATCTGGCTCCAACGATCTATACCAACTTTTGGCTTCATCTGTTAGTGTGATGTGGTCTTGGTCCTATGTGAAAAAGGCATGGTTTTACCTGATAATGTGTGTGACTTAAAATAATAATATTTTTTAAAAGATATATCATTAATACCCTTACAGTGATTGTGTATAATATAAATAATCTAGATAGCCAACACCATCCTCGACAACAATGCCAATGATGAGCCGTAGGTACCCCCTATGTCCAACCATATGAATCACAAGTGTTCACACATGATCTAGTCAAATTCCATGGATGGGACTAGTTGTGGCATCTAGATCGTTATCCCTTGGTCGTAATTCACTATCTTCTCACTTGGAGTAGTGGTAGCTTTTTCATGTATGATTTAGTCCAAAGTAAGGCATATGATTGTTGATGTTGTTTTGACCTTATGATACTCCTAACGATAATAGAGAAATTAATTATTTAATCTAATTGGCAATGGAAAGATAAATGTTAACCTAGCCTACGAGAGATGAGTGTCCATTCTTAGCTTTTTGTACACGCCTGAAACCCAAGTATCCACTATTGGAATTACCAAGCCCTACACTACTAGGCGAACCAAGCAATAATGCTATTGGGATTACCAAGAGAATGTGTTTATGCTCAAAATTGGTCATGCTCATTTCTCTAATTGATTAACTTGCATGAAATGTATATATATTAACTAAGTACATCAAAAGTAAATTGCATGGAAACTTAATGTAATCTAAGTCAAAGTGCTATAATGAATAAGAATCAATCTCGATTTTCCATTCAAATAAGATGTCATACAACTGAATCAAGTTCACACTACGAGCACTCATTAATTGTTCTCTAAGACTACAGAATAAAACTATAGGAGCCTACCTAAGGTTGGAATGAAAAGTTATTTGGATCATGCCCCCAAGTGTTGTATTTATACGTAGGCAAGCATCCCACAATATTAGATATCCAATAACGTAGCATAAGATCCAATATTGGGGCCTAAGCAAAATATGATTCATCACTCTAAAAATAAAATAAGAGAAAACTATAAAATAATTATAAAATATTAATAAATTACAAAGAGTTAATGAAAGCCAAATTATTTCTCTATTTCCAACATATGCCTTATAAGAAGGTCTCTATCAAGTTATTCTAATCCCAACAAATAGTGCTCCATCTATAAGCCATAACAACCATAGGTAAATGTCTAAGTACGACTACATGTTTTTTAATCACATAGTTATGTTTAGAGGACCCCACAAGGTCTTACACCACTAAGAGAAGATAGCCATAAGATAATAAAATATAATTGCAAGGAAGAAATATCATGTCAAGTATAGATAACAAGATAGTAAAAGGATCATCACCTAAAGGATCAATGCTCATCTCACCAAGATGGGGTCTAGGAGCAGTAGATGAGTGAAAACCTAACCTCTCTGAAGATAGACAACAAGAAAGAATTCTTACAAAAACATGATATACACTTGTGTGTTTTTCCAAAAATAGTATAACTTAGGAATACAATTGTTGATCACACCATTATTCATGTTTAACATGAAGCCATAATATTTCTTTCTTTAACCTTTTAAAAGAAGATTAAAAATTCTTATTAGGTAGCATGTAAATTGAAATTTAGAAATATAAATTATTCCCATGTCTTTAATTTACATTTATAATATCATTTCATGTTTCTAAAAAAAAAAAGAGCACTAGAACACTAGGTTAATTCCATGCCAGCAACCATAAATGCAAGCATGATGTAGCAAGTATTGCATGAGCTTCATTTGTTTCATTTCTTAAATTGTTGTGATAGTCCCAAAGTGTTGTGATCGGGGTACATGAAACCACAAATGGAGGTGGATTAAGCATAGTCGCCATGGTAGTAGAGTATCCAACAATGTTCAAAAATATGCATTTGTTTACACAAGCATTTTCAAATGGGAATCCATAATGACATAGGTGATTCAAGTGGTGAAGATTTATTTATAGAAATAGCTTAAATGAAAATGAAGTCCACCAACTAATGTTGCAACTAAATAGCAAGAAGAAAAATTTTTAATGCTAAGCACAATAGGTGATAATGGTAGAAAATGACAATGAAATGTTGTTGTAAAAGATTAGTGTG
>MNCI01003850.1:16133-96515 GCA_015680685.1 Gnetum montanum
TTTTTAAAGTTTAATATATTATTTATTACATAATGGAAAATTAAATTTTCTATATTTAATTTTCCAGTGTAACAGAGCTCTTAGATAAAAAAAGTTTAGAAAAAGCAGCTACCAATATAAGTAGATATAACTGGTCTATCTTACTCATATTGATAATTTTAATCCGATGGTTACACCAATTTATTCAGCTTTTGCCAATCTAATTTATAAAAAGAGCTATCGCTGATCCAATCCAATTTTTCAATCTATGTGTCCAAGTAAGATCAAGATAAGAGGTAGGGATGTGAATTAAAATATAATAAAATATAATAAGAGGTAAGGATAAGTGGTTGCGTCTCAGCAGACACTTTCATTCAAGCACAAAAACCCTGCACACAACCTCCTCCTGCAACACCAATAACAATGGCATCATCTCATGAGCAACAGCAGAAGATGAAAATGCTCATGATTATGCGCGCTTTTTTCCTGTTGCCACTGTTGGCAATGGCAACTGGACGGCACATCCAGCTCCCAAGCATCCAGCACCAAGAGGAAGACGTAAGTTATGAATGAATCAAATCAATCAACCATTCATGCATGGATTCAATTATCTTTCGTTTGATTATTAAATTAGATTAGATGAGACACGTTAACATCACCCTTGCTTTGCTGGTTGGTTCGTTGATTCATTTTCTATACTATGCGTTTACTGACCCGCATTGATCAGTTAAAATTTAATTTTCACGGTAGAAATATAATATCTGTTTTTCAATGATTAAATACTAGTAAAAATCTTGACTGGGCTTCAAAAATGAATCAGAAAAAACCTGGGTGATTCAGGTCGGTGCTCTTAGAAAGTCCGGCAAATATTTTATGTTTAATCCTATTATTAAAATTTTTTTTCTTACATTAATTATTTTTTCTTTTATTACTTCTCTCTTAAAATTCTTTTTAAATGGGACATTTCTTTGTGTAACTGCCTATTGAGGGCCTTGAAAGAATCATTGGTTTTGGAATTCAGGGTTAGTTGTTTAAAATACGTTTGAATGTGCAAAAGAGACCGGGATAAGAGGTGGGGATGTGAATTAAAATAGAATAAAATATTTTAATTATATTTTTTATATTTTAAATAGCAGAATCCTCCCGACAAATATGCACATACATCTAATAATTGTTTTTTTTTTTTCTCTTTTATATTCTAGATTTATTATGTTTGAGTTTGACCAATGGTATTGCGTTGGGGGGTTGGGTTTCAGCTTGTTTGCCCTTTACACGGTGGTGGTGATGGTGAAGACGGCCTCTGCTGCGGCACCGGAAATCGCTGTGGTGCAGGACAAATATGGCAATGAAGCAACAATCACGGGAATTTTTCAGCCTTACAGCAACAGCAGCCAGCAGGCACAGTAGCAGCTTCTAGAATTGTTCTTCATGATTGGAATGGAAGTATTTAACGGTTTTACGGTTACTCTATTGAACTGTTTCCAACCATAAGGCTTATACATCTTGCTTTTTGGCACTTTCGTCCACGTCAACGGCATAAGCATTTTCTTGCTTCAATAGTTTCTTTAACAAAGGCGCTTTCTACCCTTGAATTGACATTTCTTTTCTTTTTACGTGCAGGAAAAATTCCATATTATACAGTGCTTCCTTCCAGAAGTGAAGAAAATACGGAAAGCGCTATTGTATCTTCCCTGAGGAAGTAGTTTGATATCAACGATATCTACCAAGAAGAATCTATTATGATGCAAAAACTGGACTCTTTGATGGACTCCCTTCACATCGAGATGGAATCTAATTGCCCCCCTAGAATGGATATCGAATCCACTGGGGTAAGACACTTTTTTATTGATGGTTCTTTAATATAATTAACCTTGAACACATCTGAATTCATTGCTTCGTACTTCAGAT
The DNA here is from genome assembly GCA_015680685.1 of Gnetum montanum. Lineage (NCBI taxonomy): Eukaryota > Viridiplantae > Streptophyta > Gnetopsida > Gnetales > Gnetaceae > Gnetum > Gnetum montanum. Next base: position 18,021 of record MNCI01003850.1, read on the forward strand.
GGCTGAACATTCATCAGTTGTAGCAGGTGAAGATACTACAACAAGAGCAGGGTAGGAGTTGGAGGGTCATAAACAAACAGAAATGGACAGCAATGAAAATGTTGTTGTAGCCAAATACTCTGAGACTGGTAAAAGTCAGAATGACAAATTGTATGATGCAGAGGGTATTTATAACCCTCATGCTCTTGCATGAACTATGTGGATGACGGTTGCAAAGCCAAATCTCGCCAACCACTTGATCGCGTCATTCTCAGCATTGTTACAACTGACATGCCCTTATTTTGCTGCTCAAGATTAAGTCTTTCCTTATTTTTCAGATCATAGTTATGGCTGTTGCTATGTTTTACTCAAGTTTCCTTTTCTTCTCCTTTATCTTCTCTACTTTTCATTTTCAGTTTTGTTCAAAATAACATAAATATGCTACTCCTTTGTACATTTTGGCAGCAATCAACAAGAAGAATTCTCTATTCTCCCAATTTTACATAGTATCGAAGCTGGGATTGATTGCTCACAAACTAGCCAATCATCATGGCAATCTAGAGGGAGAAGCCATTACACTACACTCTCAATAACTCAAATAGGCTAGGAGACTAGTTAGTCACACACTTACTCAAGGGGACTAACTATTCTACATGGAAACGTGTAGTTACCAATGCTTTGGTCTCAAAGCAGAAAATTGTCTTTGTAAATGGCACACTTCTGAAACCAACCAAAAAAGACCCCGATGAAGAAAGTTGGATCACCTATAACTCTATGGTAATGTCCTGGATCCTCAATTCACTCAATGAATAGCTAGATGATAGCATTGTTTATCATGATATGGCAAGAGGAATGTGGGTGGAATTAGAGAAGAGATTCTCCCAAGGAAGTGGACCAAGAATTTAGGAAATCAAGTGTGAGATTGTTAATACACAACAAGGTGAAATGAAAATTTCAACATACTATGTAAAGATGCAGGCTTTATGTGAACATTTAAATGGTTTTTCAAGGTTTCACGATGCATCTTACAAAGGGTGCACTTGTGGTGTAGCTGCTAGAGCGAAAGAAGAGGAGAGATTCCAAAAATTTCTCATGGGATTGAATGAAGTCTTTAGGGTCATGAGATTGCATATTCTTTGCAAGGAGCCATTGCCCAGTCTATCAAATGCTTGTTCCTTGTTGACCTTAGAGGAAATCATCATTGGGAAACAAAAAATTAGTGAACCAATGGCCCTGAAAGTCAACATGAGAAAAGGAAAATAGTAAGGGAAGAGGCCTAAATGTGACCATTATGAAAATATTGGACATGCAAGGGAGTCTTGTTTTGAGATTATTAGCTACCCACCAAATTGGCAAGGAAAGAAAAAGAACAAGCATGCTACTTATGTCACTATCAAGACCAAAGAAGCTATGCAAACTTAGCAGCAAATGAACCTATAGTCAATGTTATTGTTAATAGCAATTCCACTACCTGGATCCTTGACACTGGAATGTTTGATCATGTAATATTAGATGCAAAATTGTTAAAGAATTCCATTAAACCTCTTTTACTGATTAAAGTTGTCTTGCCTAATGGAGATCGGGTAGAAGTGAAGTTAGTTGGTGATGTAGAGTTAAATGGAATTCTTTTGCTAAAAAACATATTATGCTTACCTAATTTCAATTGTAATTTTATCTCTATTAACAAGTTGACACAAAAACTAAGATGTTCTATTATGTTTTCACAAGATGAATGCATCATACAAGACCTTTCCAACAAGACAGTGATCCAATCGGGCAAGCTAAGAGGAGGGCTTTACCAACTGAATGAGTGATCAAGTAAAAAGATCTATGTAGTTGAGTTTAATATGAAAGCTAGTTTGTTTCATCAAAGATTAGGGCATTTTCCTTTCTCTAGTATAAAGGAGTTTCTAGATGTTTTTATTTTGAAAAATAAGGAGAAGCTAGGGCCTTGTGATGTTTGCCACCGTGCTAAACAATGTCAAAAGAAATTTCCTATTGGGAGTAATAAACCAATGAATACTTTTGATTTGGTTCATATTGATGTTCGGGGTCCTTATCATTTCAAAACACATCATGGCTACTCATATTTTCTCACAATTATTGATGATTATTCTAGAAGAACCTGGATTTATTTAATGAGATAGAAATCTGAGGCACTACTATTTTTCAATCGCTTTATTAAACTTGTCAAGATGCAATTTGGAAAGAAACTCAAACAAGTTCGATCTGATAATGCACTTGATTTTGTCTCTAAAAGTTTCACACAAATTGTAGTTGATCAAGAAATGCTTCATCAAACTACGTGTCCTCATACACCTCAGCAAAATGATGTAGTTGAGAGGAAACACCATCACCTTCTTGAAGTTGCTTGTGCCTTGAAGTTCTAGTCGAACATTTCAGTACACTACTAGGGTGAGTGCATTATGAGTATAGCATATTTGATCAACATAATGCCAAGTAAGTGTCTTGATGAAAAAATCCCTTGTGAGTTTCTTTAAAAAAAAAAACCAACATATGAGCACTTACGTGTGTTCGGGTGCTTATGTTATGTCTACACCAAGCCAAATACACATGATAAGTTTGAAGCTAGGTCTCAAAGCAATGCCTTTCATGAGATGTGATCTTCTATGAGGAACCTTTTTCCTTTCAAAACAATGTTTGGAGAGAGGCAAACCCAAATGCCTCATAATATCACAATTCACCAAAATGATGAAGAGATAGAAGATGATGAGGATTTGAAAGAAAATGAGGAACATATGCTCATAGAAGATGCCATGCATGAAAAACTTATTAATGAGATAGGGAGGCCAATTTGAGAACATCGAATGCCAACATATCTTGATGATTATGTGCTCAATGTCAACATTGAACCCAACTCCCCCTTACATCAAAACAATCTAATCAAACCTAAGTTGTCCAAGGTAGAGTATGAAGGTACAGCCAAAACTAAATATTTATCTAAAACTATTGATGCTTTGATGACTATTGCCAGACATGCTTGTACTATTGACAATTCAAACAGTATAAAAAATATATTTCTTAAGTCCAAGAATTTTGAGGAAACATCACAACACTTTGAGTAGAGAGATGTTGATGGGTCATGAACCTATCAACCCTTATATCAGGTATCTAATATCAAAGCCCCGATATCAAATACCTAATATTAGAATCCAAGTGATGTTGGATATCCAATATCGTCTCCTCTATGCTAGCCTATAAATATAGCACTTGGCTGTATGATTGAGACAACAACAAAAACAACAATAGAAAGCTTTAGATTTTAGTTCTTAGTTTTTGATAGTCTTTCTTAGATTTTTATTATTTCCAATGCATGCCCACAATGTGATGTTTGTAATTGTACAACACCTTTGTTTGAGTGTGACGTACTTGGATATGTTACATGATTGAAAATAAAGATTAAGATTACTTCCATCATTGCAGTATCTACTTAGATTATTATTTCTTTAATTGTTTAATTATTTACTATTTTCTTTAGTTAATGTTTCCATTTATTGATCTTTACTATTTCTATCATTAAGTGAAATGCATACACCTTAATCACTATCATTTAAGTGTAAGTACTTAGTAATCCAATAGTGTATCATTTGGCACACCTAATGAAATATGCTTGGAAATTCTAGAAGTAGTCTCATGAAATCCAAGGCATGTACAAGTCATTAAGAGCAGACACTCATCGCATGTAGGCTAGTTAGATTTTACTTTTCTTTGTTCAGTAGCTTAATTAATGCATCTCTTTATCATCATTAAGAGCAACATAGGATTATAAAACATCATATGCCTCGCTTTGGACTAAACCATATGTGACAAAGCTACCACTAGTCTAAGTGAGAAAACAATGAATTGCAATGAAAGCATAATGATCTAAATTCCACAATTAGTCTCATCCACAAAATTCAATCTAATTTTGCATGAACGCTTATGATTCGTATGGTTGGGCATAGGGGTACCTCGCCACTCATCATTGGTGTCGTTGCCAACAACGATGCTAGTTATCTAGATTAGTTATATTATACATGATCCCTATAAAAGTATTAGCAATATATCTTTCAGAAAATATTAAATCACACAACCATAAACAAAAAATAATGTCTCTCTCACAAGGAAGAGGTAACGCACTTTATAGCAAAAGCATTCAATGGAGAAATAATGAGATCTATGATGAAGAAAATTGGAATGACCAAACTTATGTAGGGGTTTCTTATGTTCATGACTACCCTAATGACACTCAATGACTACATTCACCTAAGGTAGAAAATCTTGGAGGAGATGACATAAGTCATGCACTAGGGGAGGCCTCAAGGCCTAAGACCTCCTCGAAAGCAAGAAACAATAAATTAAGGAACCCTGGGGAACATCATAGAAGCCATGGCATTCCTTCCCATTCCTCATCTTCCTCTTTCCTTTCAATGTCTAGTTCTGACAAAGATGAACATAGGTATGAAGATAAAGCTCCACTAAAGGGTCAGAATAGAAACAAAAATTGAACTTGTAGAAACACTCATAGTCATCAACATGAACATAGACAAAATCATCATAATCAACTGAATAGAAATTCTTATCATAACTTGTCTAATGATGATGAACCCTTTTTGGCCACTAGGAGCCTAATGTAGATCACAGAGGTAGTTAAGATATCTACTAGGCATCACAAAGAGAGTTTCCTACCTAGGCTTGATATAAGGAATATTCTTAAATTTTCAAGAGGCTATGATTCAAATCTGCAACATCATTCACAAGCCTTCCATGATGCTTGTGCTTTCTACAACATTGAAAGTGGGTAGCAAAAGCTCAAGTTCTTTCCTAGGACACTGATTAATAGAGTCGAAGTGTGGTATAGATCATTAAAAGTAATTCAATCTAATGATGGTTCACAATGTTGGAACTCTTCAACAAGAAATACCAAACTAATACAAGAGTGTCCAACTTAAAAAGACAAATCCAAGAATAGAAGTAAGGACAACATGAACCCTTGGACATGGCCTTAGATAGATATTATTCCATACTGAATAGATTCCTAGGCCATGGTTTCTCTGAGGAAAGGCAAGTAATCCACATCATAGATGGGCTTCATAATGAAATGAAGGAGACCCTTGGGATGTATGTCCCAGGTCAATTATATGAGCTACAAGCCCATCAAATCCTAGAGCTAATCGAATGTGTGGCAAAATAAGAAGGAAAGTAATGAAAATGGGATAATGTTGAAAAATATCATGGGGACCTAACTCTTCAACAAAAGGAAGTCCATATCTATGGTAAGGAGAAAGAAACTGCTCTTGATACACTGATTCCAGAACAAACCTTGTTGATACAGAAGTCTATTGATGAACTTGAGGCAAATTTTAATAGGATGTCAAAATGGATATATGAAAATGTTACAACTCTTGTTGAGACTATTGAGGAGAGGATTTTGTAAAACAATCCAAGCAATCATAATAAACAAAGGATACAGAACCAAGAAATAGCTAGGAACACTTTTCGACAAATAGGAAAAATAGCCAAAGGAAGTGATGCTGTAGACTCAACCATAGATAAAGATAATGGATGTGACATATGCATATATGGCCATCCAAAGGACCATTTCCTAGTCCTGTTGCATCTACATGAGTATTAGGTAGGTGCATTAAATTCAAAGTTTGTATAGAAGCACATGCCTAGGAGATTTCCCTTACACATGGTAATCATAGAAAACCCCACAACCAACTGCACTATCCTAGGGGGAATTATTACTAGCCTCAACATGGTCATCAACCACAGTCATGGGGGAAGCCACCACCAAATCAGCCCTATCCTTCCTATCTGTCGAAACTACATGGATATTATATTCAACACCCTATTTTCCCAACTAGTTCTACATCCTCTACTTCAAATTGCCGCTACCACTCTCCCAAGTACCATCAACCCATGACATCCCCTGAGGGATCACCACCTTGCACCCTTTACCATCCATCCTACCCTTGATATTCTCATCCTCCACCTCATCATGTGCCACAACCAAGGACACAAGAAGGTTTTGCAACACAATATTAACAATGAATGTCGCTTGTGCTGCGAATGTGCATAAACATGTTAATACCAATGGGTTTGAACTACAACTTCAGAAACATCCCTTCTGGAAGAAAGACTGTCTGCTAAAGAAAAAGACTCATGGATCTACCACACCATTTGAACCAGCACAATGCAAATTTGGTGCAACTCCTCCTTTTTCGTTACTAACATCCTCTAATCCTACACACGAGCCACCATTCATCATTCCTAAAACACCATCAAATTTGGGCTCCCAAGTCTTGACTGTAGATTTGTCTAAGTGTCAAAACTTTGCAAATTTTGTTTAAGTGTTTAGACTATGCTTCCCACTACTACGACAATGCTCCATAGCATAGTCAGTGTAGTTGACACTAATAGCCTAGATTTGAAAAATTTTCTAAGTGTCAATAGTAGCTGCAAATTTTTCTAAGTGTTCTGACTATGCTCAACCTACGGGGACTATGCTCAACCTACGAGGACTATGCTCTAGAGTGTAGTTAGTTTAGTCAGCCTTGGAATAACTAGTTTTTCAATTTTTTCTAAGTGCCAAGCTAGAGGCTACTATGCATGGTTGGGACGGATGAAATAGTTTGCCAAATTTTCTAACTTTTAGCACTACACTCGCTACTATGCTCTAGGACATAGTTAGCATACTCAGCTCTAAGGACATTAATTTTGTAAGATTTCTCTAAGTGTTTAGGCTATGCTCTCCTTATCGGTACTATGCTCTAGAGTGTAGCTAGCGTAGTCTACACTAGACCTCACTTTATGGAAGATTTTCCTAGCTCCTTGGACTATGCTTCAAATTGTAGTCAATGTAGTCTACTAGAACTACCTTTAGAAGCTTTTAGAACTTAGCACCAACCTACATCTCAACTCCAACATTCCTTCGGCAAGCAAGATTAGCAATTTTCATTTCATTTGCACCCCCCATTTATCCCAGAGTCATACCTACACTCAACACCACTCAAGAGAGTGGGTAGCATAGTCCCAAAGCGTACTCACCAAACTCCACTATTTTGCATTATTTTTAGGTACTTTGTGGTCTATTTAGCATTCACATTCATAGTCTTGGTAGCATAGTCATAGTCTAGCAATCTCACAAGGTCCATTAGAGCACACTAGCAGAACACCATTTTGCTTTAGTGGAAGTGTAGTTGGGGTTAGCGTAGTCCCAACTACCCCTCTGCCATGTGGTGCTTGATCCATGACTCATACTAGCCCTAGCCCTATAAATACCCCAACATTTCATGTTTTAGGAGTTAGCAAATCAAAAGTAAAGTTAGCATTGACATTCTAAGCATCCTTGCACCTGAGCACACTTAGCATCTTGGTGAACCTTGGGACAGCACGACACTGTTGTACACCACCTAGCATACTATACATCATTACAGCTTGTAGGACACTATAGCAACCAACCTAGAAGGCTCAGACTTCATGACAATGTTAGTTCTTCATAGCCAGAAACCCTGAGACTGTGGCTATGTTACCTACTATGCCTATTTATAAACCTCATACTTCCTAAACATTTCTTTGCAATTGACTATGCTGCCCACATATGGAGTGGTACCTTTCTCTCTTACTCATATTCTATGCAGGTTTTGCACTTTTTTCTTACATTTTAGCATTCTACTCATACTTTTCACTATTCAAGCACATATTCACACATTTGAATCCTTATTTTTGCATCTAAAACCTCTGTTGTGCTCACACCCGTGGACATCACAAAACACCATGTCCCGCTTGATACCCATTTCATCATAACACTTGTAAGTCCCAATTTGATTGACAAGACCATTCTCAACACCCCACCTCCATTTCCAACAAGTGCTCATGTGGAAGTGGGGTCAAGGCTATGCAAATAGTAACCTCTCAAAGTACTATTCCAGCCTTTGATGTTTTCGGTCACTATGGTTTTTTAGCACTAGAAGGGAGGGCCTTCACCATTTTCTTTTTTGTCCATCCCTTGGTCGTTGCCTTGCATGCTCTCTACATGCCGTATAGATTGGTCTCCATTATTAATTTCCCTAAAACCTTGCTTGATAACACCAGTGTTTACACTCTATCGAATTTTGGGTCTTTCATAGAGAATAGTTAGCTCTAGTGTAGTGAGCGTAGTTGGCTCTAAGTGTAGCCCTAACATTAGTCATTTTTTAGTACACTTACACTTAGTCATTTTTCTCTATGCTTCAGACTTAGCCATTTTTTTTGCATTTTTTACACTTAGTCATTTTCTTAGTAGTTGCATACTTAGGCATTTTTTTGCATTTTAGCACTTAGCCCATTTTCTTCCTATTTTTCATAATCAGACCTTTGCATTTGCCTTCACACGATGAATCTTGAATAGTCTTTAACCTCTGCTCCAAGAATGGTTGTTGTCTAGCCCATTCAGTGGGAAATCTAGATTGACCTTCTTAAATCTGGGAGCCCCATATTGGCATAGAGGCAATCTCTTAGGTAGTGCAACCTACCACCCAAGGTCATGGTGCTCAACGATAAGCAATATAACTTTGTTTGCATGAAAATCTAGGCTAGTTTTCCCTTATACTACTAAGAAATAGAAGCCAAATGTAGTTATGAGCTCATGTATCGTAACAGGAGGGAATGACTCCCTTCTGATTTTAACTTTGCCCCACTCATGGAAGATTAAAAATGGATGTTGAAAAACCTTATCCGTAGCATGGGTTGTGAGGTAGAGATGGACTATGAAGAGCTCCTCTAGGAGGAGTAGGAAAAATTGAAGACTCAATCCAAGCATGAGAACCTATTCCATGCCAAATTCCCTCCATAGTCCTGTAGTCGAGTGTCACTGCCCAGGCCAATACCTATGGTGGCAATCACCCTAACATAATAGGCATACTAGGATGTTGCTCTACCATTTAGCCTTCTCTTTAGCATGCCTTTCATGATCCTTGTGTAGCCTACCTAGCTCGTTCAGCCTATTCAAGTTGTCTAACCTTTTGTAGCAACAACTATTGCACCTACACAATCCTACGTGCACACCATGCACATTCCTCCTCTATCGTGTGTCACTTTGGAATTGTTCATCCTACTCATCATGTCAGCACCCTTTACGTTGGCCTAGCCCATGAAACCATGGTGGGGCCCAAGTGTTATGTCCATGGCATAGCTCATGCAACAAGAATTGTGCATGGTCATATAGCCTAGAGTTGGGTCGTGGGCCACCCAACAACCACAACAAGTAGCACAACCCATGCAGCTCGCCACTGTAACCACACCTAGCTTGGATCAAGCATTCCAATTGATCCAAAGCCTTACTAAAGAGGTCAAGCACCTCAAGGCCACCTCCTATGAAACCATCCATGTGATGAAATTCTATCAAGAAGATCCAATCAGTCCTATAGTTTCACCACTGGCATTGTCCACTGTGGTCCTGCTTCCATAGCTCACCAAATACAATGGTGAAGGGGCCCCTAATGCCCATATAGTGATATTCTAGTTAGAATGCTTTCTACTATAGGCATGGCCAAATGTCATCATTATCATGTTTGCCATATCCCTAACTGGCAAGGCACTAGATTGCTACCATGTGCTCCCCAGGGCCTCCATCACTTCTTTTGACAAATTTCTTACCCAATTCATCACATGCCTCAAATACAACTTAAAACCTAAGGTGATCCTAGACCAGCTCATGCAAGTCAAGTAGGACCACCTAGAACCTATGCAAAAATTCATTCAGTGATGGAGCACATTACTCAATGAGATCCATGAGCCTATCATGGAGACACACCTACTAGACATCTTCAAAGGTGCAGTAAATGAATTTATCAAGTTGAAACTGTACTACTTTGCCTCGCAGTCCCTAAGTCAAGAATTTGCTCAAACCAAAAGCATTCACGATGTAACATAGGTTAGCAAGGATCTAGCCTACGTTTCCTACAATAACCTACATGCAAAGAAGAAGAAATACAAGGACAAAGGCAAGTAAGTAATCACAACCATTGCGATGGTGGCCAATGAGGCTAAGCCAACCAACACCAAACCAATGACCAAGCCACCCAAGGCCTGAGCCAACAACAATAAGGTAGCTGTCTCTAACATAGTGGTAAAAAACCAACCTACATTGTTGGCTATGTTAGCACTAGCTACCATTACTAAGAGTATACACCATTATCCATCAAACAGTTGGAGCTCTTGGACCAATTGCTTCATGCTAGATGCATCTAGTATGAGTAGATGTTCGAGGATGCTCATAAGTGACATGATCAATATTCTGCGCTTCTTAAGAATCCTTTGGCTACACTACCTAATGAGCCTTCAATCCCTAAGCATTTTAGATTAGACCAATTTTGCCAATATCGTTAGTTGCAAGGTCATGATATAGACTTTTGCATGGCTTTACAGAAATTCAATGCATGATTGACAAGTGTGAGTTGGTCCTTGATGCTACCAACCTAGTGCACCTCTAGAACAACTAATCAATGGGGATTTACAAGAACCTTCTCAACATAAGCAATGCAAGGTACATCATCAATGCCATTAGCATTCATGAAAACTCATGATTGATGCAAGAACCATTCATGATTCATGTGTCCTTTGCCAATACTAGGGCCCCCTCAATGCCAACTGGTTTAAGAACCACTTTTGTCATCAAAACACCACCTCGGGTGTCCATAATACCCTTTGTGGTTACGACCCCACAACACATTGTAGTAGTGATACCTCAAACACCCTTCATTGTAAGAGTGCCACAATGTGCAGATGCCCCGCCTATTGGGAGTTTGATGATGGGAAATGCATCAATCCCTGCTTGTCCAAGGCATCATCCTATAGCCAATACTAATAGGCAAATGAGATGGCAAATCGTGAGGCCTAATGAATACCTCACTAATCAAATGCTTTGGAAACACCAGGAGCAAAGGGTATTAGGCCCAACAAAGCCTATTCCCCTATCTTTCATCCTAATTTCCCAACCAACCAAGGAGGCTACAACAACAAGCAAGTAGTAATGGAGCACTGAGACTACTACAACTAGTAGCCAACAATGGAGCACTAAAGCTTCAAAGAAACAAGGCAAGCAAGGCCCAAATTCCCTCTATGAGAGATTTGTCTTTTGGGCCATATGGAGGAGATGAAGACCATCAACAATAGAGTAGTAGATAGCAGAAAGGATTTTCTTAACGCATTGGCATAAGTCAAGTAGGATTTGAAATAAAGAAATACAATGTTAAGCCTATAAAACTTGGTAATGAGTTCCTTCGCCCACCGTGAAGTGTTAGTATGCATGTTGATCTCCATTCCTATCATGGAGGACATCCTGGTGGATGAATAGTCCATTCATGTTGTGATGTTGCCTCCTTCCTCGCAGGATTCAAGTTCAACACCCTTGGCATTTTGTGATGAGGTGATTAAGCTAGACCTTGAGAAGGGTCAAGTAATTACCAAGCTAATGTTCATCACTATCCACATAGGGGAGTGTAGGATTCGCAAGGTGCATGTTGACGATGGGGCAACAATGAATGTCATCCCATACACAGTCATCGATAAACTCAATCTCGCTAATCAAATTAAGCCAACAAAGATAACATACCTTAAATCCTTTAATGGGTCACATGTTGCCTTAAGGGGAACTATCATGATAGCCTCTGTGGTAAGGGAGTAATTCCCCACCACCATCGAATTCATAGTGGTTGAGGAGATGCTAGGTTTCAACCTGATCCTGGGTAGGCCTTGGTTAGCCTAGCAATGGGCCATCTCCTCCCCAATTCATTAGGAGATCCACCTTCCATATGAAGGTGGAGAGGTTATCATACACAGTGACAATGCAGCCTCTCTGACCATCAGCAACATTGATGCTAAATAGGGGTCAGAGCTGGAGTTCCTCAATGATACACCTCCTGCAGAGGATGAAGGTAAAAAATGTGAAGCAAACCAACCCGAAGAGCCAATGGAAGATCTTGATGCTCTAAAAGATTCTTTGTGGGTAGAATTTCCCTTCAACATAGCTGATGAAGGTTAAGGCAAGTATCAAATTATATCCTCTAGGCCCTACGTGCCACTTAACCACATCACATAAGGAAACAACTTCGCAACTAAGGCATTTTCTTGTTACAATAGGTGCTAGATGCCTGCTTGCCCCCATGACTACATGTTTTGTCCATTTGCATTTTATTTGCATTTTATGTTAGCGTAGTTGTCCACATTTGTGCATATTTGTTTTTTTATGCATTTAGTTCCTCTATTCATGCATTTTTGCTAAGTATACATTTTTGCTTTGTTACTTTTTAGCAATTAGCTTACACATAAAAAAACTTCAAAAACACATAAACATCATAAAATGAAAAATTTATAAAAATACATGACCTTTCATGGCCTTAAACTAGCATCCTACAAGTCAAAAAGGCCTTAAACTATTGCATGGCCCGCCATGGCCTAAATCTGGTGATTAAATCTCTCTTTATTGCATGACCTAGAATGGCCTAAAACTACCATTATAGCCTATCATGGCCAAACTAGCAAACAATTTATGTTATTTCATGATCCAAAACAACCTTAAACTATCATTGGGGCCTGAAATGGTCTAAAACTATCAAAATGTTGTCTACATGCATAGCCCAAAATGGCCCAAAACTAGTAATTGGTACAAACTAATCACATTAACTCATCATACCATCTAACACATAGCAAATAAGTACAAAATTCTATTCTTCATACAATCTAAGTAGCAAAAATTGACTACACCTCATAACAAAATAGTACATGTCATCTACACTACATTGCAAAAGTACATAAAATACACAAAAACACCCAATGATAGGGCTACATCAAAATCTACTTAATCGATGGGATTAGGTGGGGATGGAGGCTCCTCTTCTTCCACCATGCCACTAGGACCTATAGCATTTTTTGGTGCCTATCAACAACATCAAAAAAAACAAAAAACTATAAACAAATGTACAATATACAAATAATAAGAAAAGCATAAAAAAGTAACACAAAGAACTAACCTAAGAGGGTCCTGCATCAACCATGTCTGGAGGCAAGCTATCAAGGCCCTCCTCCAAGTGTCATAGGATCTTGACCTCTGATAGCTGTGTCTAGTCTTCTTGACTAAAGTTAACACATGCAAGGGTCTTTTCTTCATTCATGGTGGTCCATGCAGGTGATTGCATAGAAAACATGGTAGATGAGGCCTCCCCTAAGGGCATGGTAAACTCCTGCTCTGAGGAGCTACTAACCACTATGTGGTGAGTGAATATCTTGAAAGCCCAATTCTCACCAATCGCCTCAACAAACATTTCGAGATGACAAGCTTTGACAGACTCCTCTTTGAGTTGCTATAGATATGCATCTAGCTCATGCTTATAGTGGTGTTTATGGTTCTTCTACATGTGCCCCCACTTTCACACCTTAGTGCTGAAGCTTTTCCACTCTTGGCCCCTCCAGGAAAGTAGATCCATCTATAGCCTCTACTTGATGATCTCCCAAGTAGCCTCATTCTTACCCCAGGTTGCCAAACAATACCTGGTATAATCAATCTATGCGATTTGCCAGGTACCATCTCCCCGTGCTTGAGCTAACAAGAATTCATATTAGGATTGGAGGTCCTTGATCTTTGTATTCAAACTCACCACTATCTCCTAAAGCCTGTGCATACATTTCCATAGGTGCTCATTACAGCACCTGTAGGTCCATAATGTTATTTCACTAGAATGCACGCACTTGCTAACTACCTCATACACATGGTGAGGCACTTGCTCCACTTCAGGAGAGTATTCAGGGATAACATCCATCTTGGCCACTCGGTTTCAATCCCACTAGAGGTTAGAACTTATTGGCATGCAATAAGAAAATTAACATTATCCACAAACTAAGAATAAAATTGGAAACACAACATAAGCAAAACAAATACATACATACCAAGATTAGGATTTTCCTACAATATGTGTTTCACCATACCCTCAACAATGCCTTTCATGAAGGCAAATTTATCAAACATCTCTACCCATGGCTTCATGTGGTGGGTAGGCGTGGGTGGTGGATCATTGGTAGGAACATCCAAGGCTACAACCCAACATTATGTAATACTTAGTAATAGAAAAATAGCCAAAAATGCAAGAGAAAAATAGTAAAAACAAATGACGACTTAAAGCACTTACCAAACAAGTCCTCATGTATGAGTGTCGGGGGATCTCCCAATTACATGCCATCAAATAGGCTAGAAAAATCACCATTCTTAGGGTGGAATAGCCCCTCTACATCAAACTACTAGAAATTCTTTGTGGCCTCATGCAGCTCATCTTGGTGTGCTTTCTCCTCCTTAGCTTGAGGAGGGGCCATCTCTACTACTATCTTCATCATTGCTTCAATAGCCATCTTGCGTTACTCACAAACATATCATAATAGCATTAACATAACAAAATAAGAAAACATAAAAATTATAAACATAGAAAATTTTAAAAAATAAATGCATCTACACATAAACTAACCTATAACATTTGTGCGCAAGGTGGGTATCTTAAGGTGAATTTTCTTGGTGTCCACCTGTCCAACCATAGGGGCTACCTCCTCTACCAGGCATGGCATCTTGATATTTTCCTTAGAAGGTCCCACTATTTTTGAAATATAATATTTGGCCTTGTTCATGTCCTCAATAATGATTAGGGGATACTCACTTGCACTCTCATGAGAGTAATGTGACCATGACCTCCCCAGATGGGTTTTGGTTGTAACTAAGTACAACTCATGGATTCCATCTAGGGGGTCTTGTGTGCTAGTGGTTGTGAACAGGTGCCTAACCCAAGGCTTTGATAGTTTCTCGTGATCCTGCACTACCTAATTCCTACCATCTTGAATCACCAAAACCTCCATAAACCTTCATTGATATGTTGTGAAGAATGCAAAGTGCACGTGAGACCTCTCTTAGAGGTTGTAGTGAAGTTTGGTGATCTCTACTTGTAATTTGGTAGTGAGGAAGGAAGCCCATTTGAACCTTGTACTCTCATCTACTAACTCCTTCATCATCCCTACCTACACCATCCCAAGGATTTTTCCTTGGGAGAGTAGCTCAAAAAATACATGGGCACAAAAATGAGTGTAAAGCTCCCAGACCTCAGGCACCCACATGTCTCTAACCATGATGCCTTTGTGAGAACAGGTGGTTTTCAACCACTTCTTAAGCTCTCCTTTGTAGTCCAAATATCTACTGGCCTTCTTAGTGATCAACGGGCCTTTTGAGGAAAGGCTAAAGAGGTTAGCAAAGAAGGCATCACTGAGGTCCAAGACTACCCTTACTTCATGCATGTAGGTGACTAAGCGATGATCATCACTACTGAAAGAGTCAATAATGGTAATCATCTTGGCCACTGGAATGCTTGGGCTAAGGGCTAAGAAAAGGTACATTAGCCTAGCACATGCAAGCCAACTAGTTAATGCCTTTGAGGCCTAATGACACAACCAATGTTTTTCCCCCTTAACATCATGGTATTTCATAATGAGGGTAGCCTTGCTGGGGCCTATGGTGGCCACCATCACCTCTCCTAAAGTAACTGTAGCTATAATGTAGGAAAATTTAACATTAATACTATGTAAGGGCAACTTAATGAGTGCATGTGAGAAAGCTTAAAAGTTAAACAACAAATTCATATGTAGAATGAAAAGTATACACAATGGAGATGGTGGTGAAAATGGCTCCTCAAAGTTGGGCTTGCCACTAGCCCAACCCTCATCAAGCTAATCAAAAGCCCTACACTGCTCAAATGCCTTTTGGTACCAGGTAGGATAATTCTCTAAGTCCTCTCCCACTTGCTCAATTACAATCTCTTGAAAGTTTAGACTAAAGGAGAACACCTCTAGGATGGTGTGGGTCAAGGCAAGATCCCCTAGTTTGAATGGAACCCCTGATCATCAACTTTAAATCTATCATCAAGCATGAGCAGTTAGCAATTACCAAATCTAGCATGAGCTAATAGCAAGTAATACAATGAAAAATCATGAAAGCACTTATCCTCTAGTGTAATATACAGTTCCAAGTGAGTTCTAGAATAAGGTATGCACACGTAGACTAATGAAGAGGGTGTTGCTCCTATTGTAACAGGAGAAATCTGGAATTCCCCAAATCTTGGATAGGGGGAAAGTACCACTAGGGCCTTGCCTCAAACCATCCACTTAGTTATCACTGATCATCGGATCATCAGACATGAACCTCAATATGTCTCGGTTGGTCCTATGTAGTAATGTCTCAGTGATGGCACCCATAGCCTCCATTGCTAAGTGTGATCACATGATCACATTGAAGTGCTTTAGAAAGTATGCCAAGAACTTAGATGCCCCTAGCCAAAACAATACTGCCTAATGAACCAATTTCATATCTAGTGCAGGCATGTTGGGTACAAGCTCACTCATGCAGAAAAGGATGTTGACAAGCTTCACAATGACTGAGATTTCCTTTAGCAATACCCTATGATTACATACATGGAAAACGTAGTGTTAGTACATAATGAATGCATTTTGTCAGAAATACATTAAATTACACTTAGCAAAAATTAATGTGATGTTACATAAGTTAGAAGAAAATATCCTAGGGCCCCTTGGGACTCATATGTATAGGATGTCAATATGTACATTTGACGTGCTTGGTACTTACTGAGGTAAAGCATGTTTTCATAGCATTAGCAACTTATTTCACATGGTCACACCTTCAAACTTACATTTTGCATGTTCTAGCAATATGACATTAGCATTTTTCATTTCTCATGTTTAACACCTTTGCATAAAATTTTTGAAAATGTTATATATCTTTGGACAATCGAAGTCCTAAAAATTGTAGAAAAAAATATAACTTTGGGCCTATCGCATGACACAAAGAACTACAACAGGTAAGACATCATACAGTTTAGTTTATGGATCTGAAGCCATCTTGCATCTTAAATTGTAGGTCCCATTGCTACATGTAATCCTCTCAAGCTTCATCAATGAAGCTGAAAACAATGAGTTAAGAACAATAGACCTTGACTTAATAGAAGAGGAGTGCATACAAATGCTTAGTTAAACCGAGCAGTACCAACAAATGCAACAACAAAAGCACAATTAGCATCAACGCCTGATCAATGAGGGGGACTTGGTCCTCAAGGCCATTTGCAAACCTACACACAAATTCTCAGCCAACTAGGAAGGGCCTTTCTTACTTGTTAAGGCCTATGGAAATGAAGCATTCAAGCTCATTGACCATGATGACAATGAATTTGCCAATATGGTAAATCACTCGTACCTGAATCCATACTTCACAGAGCATGCAATGCCACATCAATGACAAAGCAAGGTAAGCAAGAGTCCACTATGATTATAAACTAGCAAATATTAGTCTTCTATGACTATAAATTGACATAGTAATAGTCTGTTACAACTATAAACTAGTACAAAAATTGTCTGCTACAACTATAAACTAGCACATCAATAGTACGCTACGACTATAAACTAGCACAACACATTCTTGGGCCATGATGCTAAAATTTTCATCCATAGCATTTGTCGACTATGATGCTAAACTAGGATAGCTCATCCTTGAGTTATGACGTTAAACTGGCACAACATCCATCATCTGCTACAATGTTAAACTATCACATGGCAACCTGCTAGGACTATAAACTAGGTTCACAATTCAATACACATAGTTTTATAGATAAGTGAGCATAGATACTTTCAACTCTTCATCATTCGTCCACACCTCATGGGTGAGGTGGGCCACTATAGTTCTTGAGTGAAGATCATGTCATCAAGAGAGGCCTATGGGACATTTGTAGTGTTATCGCCCTTGGCATTTTGTTGATCCTCTAGAAATTCCTTTGGGAATTTTGTTAAGCTTTTGAAGCTCTTGCCATAGTCGCTAGTAGTATTAGCCCTAGGCCACATCGACAGCATTATCGGCCTTGGGTATTTTATTATTACTTAAATCTCTTATGATTAGCATAATCCTTTGGATTACTAGTAGCATTAGGGATCCAATAATCTCACCTACTGCAACAACAAAAAAAATCGATCGCTGGAAATATTGAACGAAAGTTCGTGTACACAATTCCAACCCTGGATCCATGCGAGGACCGTGCTAGAGAAAAATGAATCCAAGGTGCCTTGAATGGTCTTCTTGATCACATAGGGACTTACTTAATTAGTAAAAATCTTGTGATATTTAGATGACAAACTGATGGTTCTTTATGAGAAGGTATAATGTTGTGAACTTCGAAGATAATGGAAAACAATGCAATTGATTTAAAGCAATTTGTGAGATTCGTGTAAATGGGGGACAAGAGATTCAGATTTAGAATGTAGGAAACCCCAAGAGTTGGGATTCAACTCACAATCAAAATGTATTAGATACAATGATTACAAGAAGACTTCGATTTAAGCAAAGTACACGCCAACAACAAGAAGGCTTTTCAAAGATGGAGCAAGCAAAGATCGATCTACCTTATTTTGGTGGATTTGGGTACAGGAGGTTGGTCCCGAAACAGAATGCGCATTAAACAGCTATTTCTGACCAAAGATTCTTGCCAGTTATCTTCAATACTCTTGCAATTACTGATCCTCTTTGTTCTCTTATCAATCCTTTCTAAAAGTTATCAACAATTGCCGATGGAAGGAAAAATTGCTCATTGAGAATATTTGTCAAATCTTAGGAGAAATTTTTGCCCAAACCCTCCCCCCCTTTTGATCTTTGTCAACTGGAGTATTTATAAGATTAGGGTCAGGAGAAAAACGTTGTTTAGATGATGCCTGTCCTGAACCATGCATAGTGTTGTTGACCTGATGTGTTTGTTGCTGAAGCTTGCAATGCCATACTACGTAGTGCATCGTAAACCACTCTTGTTTGGGCTTTGGTGATCGGTTGTTCTTTGATTACGCTTTGATATGCTAGAGAGTGTATTATGCTACACCATGCTAGATTAAGCTGCATTATGCTAGATTATGCCGCATAGCATAATTCAGCGAAAAATAGTGAACCTGCAAAAAAATGAAAGTGTTGTCACCGCGCTTCCTTTGTTTCTGGTCAATCTTTCTCGGGGTTTACTACGCCACACTATGTAACACAGCATAATAGGCCCCTCCTTAACCAAGAAAGGAAACCTACTGAAATGCACGGTATGCTGCAGATTGTTGCCTAAACCTTAGGATTTTTGTATGGTCGTCGAGGTTTTGGATGTCCGCTATCTTTGATGTTGCGGTGGACTGCCTTTGATATTACGCTGTGTAACGCGACATTACGCTATGTTGCGTAACACAACGTAATTCATTAAAAGTTAAGATTTTTGAAACATGGAAAACTCAAAAAGTTCAAGGCTTGTTGTCATGCACTCATCATTTCGTTTTGTCTTCTGAAGTTCATTTGTACTGTGTTGCGCCTTGTCGCGACTCCTTGCCTGAATTGCTAGATTTTGCCGAACCGTTGAGGCCTCAATTTTTATGCTATTTCAATGGCCCTTCTTTATTGATGTTTGGAGGGCTTACCCGAAAGATGTCAACAAAGAATACGAAACACCAGAAAGGTAAAGGTAGCAACTGCATCTGTCAGAGATTGCTTAAACGTCGCTCTATCATACCTGGAAGTACAAAGGTAGGGTAGGGAAGAAAGCATAGAAGGGATTTTATAGAAGTAAAGGGAGGGAGGTTCAAGGAAGACTCAAGCATGTGAACATGAGACTTTCATAGACAAGTCATTACGTTCCTCCACGAATGTATTTGCGAGAGGTTACGCTATCATTGTATATGAAGGGCTTGGGTGGATGAGTTGTGTTATGCCCGCGTGGTCTAGATGAGTTGTTTTACATCCATTTTTCCAAGCTTTGACCACTTTTTTTTGAAATACATTTCACTGGGTGAGTTGTGTTAAGCTCGTTCATGGACATGATGATGCAAAAGAATTTGATTGAATGTTCATGCTTTGTCCAAGCAAAGTAGAGGGTAAAGGTGGTCGTAAGGACAAGAGGAGGGGAAAGCGAAGTAATGCATCTGGTGGAGGGAGAGGTAGGGTTTGCATTCCTAATTAGCCATGTTAGTCTAAGCAACCACGTTAGGACACTATGACACCTCACCTTCTAGTGAATGCATTCTTGATCAACGTTGTTGTAGCAAGTAACTTGCAAAACATAACAGAGAGCAGAGCACAAAAGCAATCATCCTAATTGCTAAGGAGGAAGGCTGTTGAAACAAGCATCGTCCAAAGAGAAAAGGAGAGTGTAGGCCACGAAACAGGGACTGTGACAAGGAGCAAGGGTCCCAATGTTGATGGCACGGTTCATGAAGCTGCCGTCGACAGCTAGATTCATCTTGCTCAAGCGACTGAGCAAAGAACATGTCAGATGAATCTGCTAAGCCAGAGTCTAGTGACGATGATGGATGGAGGTTGCTGAAACTATAGATGACCACAGTTTCTTTAGGGCCCCAAGCGGTGAAGTTAACCCCAGGAGTTACAACTACAGAGTGGCTATCGTAGCAACATCTTCGAGTGGTTAGTAGTATGCCCTTTGGCATGTCCGAGGAATCAGTAGGATGCCGGTGGAGTAGCAGTGTTGCATCTATTCCAACACCTTACCCATCCCATCTGGTAGGGATGTAGTGTAAGAGTGATCATGCTCACTTGCTTTGTGGATTATCTATTGATGGATTCTATTTTCGAGTCCTGGTTGACTAGTGCTGCTAGTTTTAAGCCTCAGCAAGCCGTGGTCCCAGTTTAATGTCTGGGCAGACTAAAACCCACTAGTTTTACATCATAGCGGATGGTGAAAGAGCTAGTTTATGGTCCCAACAGACCATGTTGTGGGTGTCAATTTTATGTCGTGACCCAGGGACAAGTCTGTGTTGGTTTAGCATCTCAGCGGACGTATGCTTACCTTTCCAGTTTCACATCATGGCAGACGGTCAGAAACTTTGCTAGTTTAGCATCTTGGAGGATGCATGCAAGAAGTGCCAGTTTTACATCGTAGCGGACGTGTACAAGTTTTCTAGTTTTACGTCATAGTAAACATGTGTTACCTTTAAACTTGAGCCAAGTTGGCATTTAGATCTAATACTGTTTTAGATACAGATGATTCACTGGGTTAGGATGTTCGTTACCATCGATGTCTGCTAACTTGAATGCTCCGTTGCCCTATGCGCTGATGACCAAGAAAGGGCCTTCCCAGTTTGCAGAGAATTTGCCTAATGGTTCACGAATGGCCTTGAGAACTAGGTCTCCTTTCTTGATCAATCGTTGATGCAAGTTGTGCCGATGCTTTTGTCTCTATTTGTCCTGATATCTCTCGATGGTGTCAAGCGTTTGGATGCGCTTCTCTTCTACTGAGTCTAAATCCACGATTCTAGACTCATTGTGTTGAGTCTCATTTATAACTATGGAGAGGACCATCCGCAATAAGGGAACCTGTAATTCCAAGGGCAACACTGCTTCAGATCCATAGACTAGGCTATAGGGCGTCCTATCTATAGCCATCCTGCACATCGTATGGTACGTCCATAGCACGTAGAGGATTTTTTCATGCCATCACTTCTTATTGTCATTAAGCATTTTCTTGAGTAGATTGATAATTAATTTGTTTGTTGCTTCTTCTTGACCATTCGCTTGTGGGTAATACGGTGAAGAGAAAGATTTCTTGATACCAAGGTTATCGCAAAAGGATTTGGTTTCTGTGCTACTAAGTTGTGGCCCGTTATCAGTCACAATAGTCATAGGGAGCCCAAATCTGGTTACAATATTGTCTAAGATGAAATGGCAAACTTGTTGAGATGTAATCTTTTGTAGGAGGATAGCCTCAACCCACTTTGTAAAATACTCGGTGGTGGTGATAATGAAGCTATGTCCTATGGAAGATTTAGGTGCGATGGAACCTATGATATCCAGTCCCCATTGTTGGAATGGCCAAGTAATTTGTGTAGTGTGTAACTTGGTTGGTGACACATATATTAGGTTTTTGTAACGCTGGCATGTGTCACATGCCTTAACCTTGCTAAGGTAGTCTTTTCCATGTACGGCCAATAGTACCCTAGGCATCTGATTTTAGTAGCCATGGCTCACGGGGCTACGTGTCCTCCACACAGCCCCTTGTGGACTTCATTAACTATTTTCCATGCTTGATCATTATTAATGCAGGTTAGCAATACCCCATCAAAAGAGCGTCTACAGAGAGTACTATCTCCGATGATGACATATTACCTAGCACGCTTTCTCACTGCATCTTTTTGTGTAGGCGCTAGCTCGTGTGGTGGTTCGCCATGCAAAAGGTAAGTCTTAATGTTGTCGTACCATTCTGGTGTTCCTGCCATATTCAATGAAGAAATCTGCGCTGCTTGAATGACAGGATCTGTACATTCCATCATTAAAGAGGGCCAAGTGGCAAACAAGTGTGGCAGCACGTTTAGTGCCAGTGTTGCCAGTGCATCGGCTACAGCATTTTCATTACGCAGCACGTGTTGGGCATCGATTGTAACAAATTGTTTTAGGAGGTCTTTAGCCATATTGTAGTAGGGCTATAGATGTACAGCTTTCCAGGTGTAGACTCCCATGATTTGATTGATGACGAGCATCGAATCACCTCTGACTGCCAGATGTTGGACGTTGAGTTCTCTGGCTATCAACAATCCTTTGAGGAGCCCCTCATACTCTGCCACATTGTTCATACAAGGGAAGGCTAGGTGGTAAGCTAATGGATGCACATCCTCAGGGGTAAGCATAATAATAGCGGCTGCACTGTCGCCTCTTGTAGTTGAAGCTCCGTCAAAGTATAACGTCGCTTCGAGGCCTATTGATACATGGCTTAAACTATGTACATGCTCATTCAGAAATTCGGGCTCTATTGTAGCTTAATCTTTAATAGGTGATGTCACTAGTTGGTCAGCTATAGCCTGACCCTTGGTGGACAATTGGCAAACATAATGTAAATCAAATTCGACTGTGATACCTTTCCAGCGAGCTATTCTACTACTCTCATATAAGTTGTTTGAGATAGCCCGCGGAATGTTGCTTTTACAAATTATGTTGACCTGACTGTGAAAAAGATAATGTCTACATTTTTTAAGTGTGAAGACTAATGCCAAATAGTTACGCTCTACCTCATTGTACCTTGTTTCGTACGCAAATAGAGTGTGACTAAGGTAATAGATAGGGGCTTCCGACCCATCATTCCTTTTTTGGCAAAGTAACGCAGCTATAGACATGTCTGAGTTAGCTAGATAAATGTAAAAAGGTTGATCCCTTTGTGGTGGAAAAACTATTGGTAAACGTTGTAGCTCCTCTTTTAAGTCATCAAATGCACACTGGCAGTCATCGGTCCATTCAAAATTAACACCCTTCTTAAGAAGGTGTTGCATTGGATGTAACTTATCTATTAACTTCGAAACGAATCTCTTGATAAATTGTAGTCTACCCTGCAACCCACGTAATTCCTTAAGGTTTGTAGGTGGCGATAAATCGGCAATGGCTTTAACCCTGTCAAGATCGACTCGGATGCTAATCTTTGATACCACAAACCCTAACATGCATGTGGTTTTGACACTGAATATGCATTTCTTTGGGTTGAGTCGTAAGTCATGCTTGAGATACCGTTTAAGAACTAACTCCAGGTCCTCTAAATGATCTTCTAACTTTATAGACTTGATAGCTATGTCATCTACATAGTTGTTCAATCTTCCTAAAAGATAGTCACTAAAGATGTATTTCATGGCTCATTGATACATTGCCCCAATGTTTTTTAGCCCAAAAGGCATCATAGTGTAATAGAAGGTTCCCCAGGGTGTCATGAATGTTGTGGTCAATTGATGCTTTGGGTTAATATGAATCTAATTATAACCTGAGAAACCATCCATAAATGATAGAAGCGCGAGACCAGCCGTTGTGTCAATTAGTTGGTCAATACTCGGTAGTGGGAAATTATCCTTAATCGTGGCTTTATTTAGATCTCGAAAGTCTATGCAGATGCATATGCCTCCCATTTTCTTAGTAAAAACTACGATGTTGGACACCCAGTTTGAGTAATCAACCGTGCAAATGAAACTAGCTTGATATAGCTGGTGATTTCATTACGCACTGCTAGCATGATTTCTGGCTTAATCCTTCGTGCCTTCTATCTAATTGCTTTGATGCGTGGGTCTAAAGTTATGTTATGCTATATTAACCTCAGGTCTAACCCTGGCATGTCTTCGTATGACCATGCAAATACCGCAGCGTTATTTTGGAGCACTTGCATTATGCCACTCTGTGTCTGTTGGTCTAGGAGGGAACTAACCCTGAGAGTTTTATTTTTGCCTTTGTGCATAACAACAGGGATCTCATTGAGAGGGTCCTTAGTCACATAACCAGCTTCCAGTTCTAGAGTTCAGGCCAGATGTTCTAGCCAATCTAGGGATATTTCCAATGTTGCTATGGTTTCGTCACAAAGGGAAGGGTTTGTTTTTATCAGTGTGTAATCAAGCTGTCTAATGGTCTCCCCATATGGGCCCGTTAAGGTTAAGGATGCAGATAAAGTTGCGTCCATTTGCAAATTGCCTTGCAAAAAATGCCAAAAATAGAAGTTGTTACATTGTTTTTCTACGTCAGGGTTGCATATTAAAGAGGCTTCCATTTTAAGATCTTAGTGGCCTATTACAATATGCATAGTTTATAAAACGATGACTAGCTAGGCTTCCTAGATACTAGCGTATGAAATAATATGAAAGATGCGACATGGCATGTCTAGCGTGTTGTGAAATTTAAATTTTTGTACAGATCATAGTTAATGTGGCCGGATTATGAGGTGATAAATTATGTATTAGTTTAGGGTCATTTCGGACCGTGATCCACACAATATCTACGAAATTAATGCCCTGATCTTTGCATTTCATGTCATACTGAAACAGGCATTTCAAGAAAGTTCCACATTGATCGAGCAGAAAGAAATAGTTAGTTTCAAGTATTTTTATTTATAAAACTAGTGGTTCACACTCAAAACAGGTTACAGACAACACGAATTTGGATCTGGCTATAGCAGGAAAGGAGCAGAAGCAAACCGTAATTAGGCAATTTTACGAGAACTCTTTTGATTACAGCTATGGCACCAAAGGTCAAAGGGAAGAATGCTAAACTAGTAAAGATTGACAAAGTGCAGGAGTGTTTGCAGAGGGCCTCACAGGCCAGAGTCGAGGCTCGGGAAGTTACCCTACTTAACCAGTAAGTCATCGTCCACCCTTTTGCACTATTGTTATGTTTGTTGTAGTGTTATAGTTGTATACTATTTTATTGAATGTGTGTGTTGCATTGAGCATTAATATCTGTTTGTGTGGGCTAAGCTATTGTGGTTTGCAATATTACCCTTTTCTTCGCTATTGGAGATGAACCTCATGTTGTTGCGAGGGTTTAGGGAATGTTGAGTAATGCTAAGTAAATGTAGTGTATGATCGAAAAATCTAAGTATTGTACCTATGGGTAGTATAATCAGGGTTTTATTTTCCCTTAATAGTTACATGTTATGCTGGAGTGATACGCGGTGTTGCTTTCATCGCCGTTGTCAGAGACAGACCTTGAGCTGTTGCAAGGGTTTGGGTAGTTCTGGCCATGTGTTTCTAGTGGAATCTGTAATTTTTTGAGAATCAGAAAAACCCTATTGTAGCGTGATGAATGTTCTTGTCTAAATTTTTTGTCTAATAGTAATACGTTTTCATTGTACAGTTTCATGTTAAAGCCCGTCCTAATCATTTTGGACATTGTGGGTGTTCTATGCTGCATGCATGTTCCCATGGCCAATGTTCCTCCTCCTCATGCTCGTATAAAGGAGGAGGTGGTGTGGTTCCAAAGGGGTACATAGGGGTGAGGCCCCAACCTTGGAAGAAGAGGCTCCAGTCAACCAGGTGAGTAGCACGTAGATTCCTATGTGCGAGAACGGAGCAGCAGAGGAAGATGCCAAAGTCCTTCTGGCCTAGACAAGAAGAAGTAAATGATTTATGACTTTGTGAGGCTATCTTTTATAGCGTACTTGACTCTAGGAAATTACTTCTAAAGGTTATATTGGACATCATAATGTCTCAATTATGTCCTTATATGGAACTTTTTCTGCATAATAGGTGACCAAGATGTACACTTGTCAACAGTGAAGACTCGATCTTGGGACGAATTTCTTGATAAATTCGTCTTTATGGAAGGCGTCGTCCAAGATATGATCAGTCGCTTGGAGCAAATCGATCCTGAAGTAGGTATACCATGATCATTATGCAGAAGTCGTTCCATTATGGTATTATGTTACCTAATTATGCCTAACGGCTATTTTATGTTATTAGGAGCTTGACTCAAATAGGATCCGTCAGAGCCTATTGATCTAGACATCACCGAACCCTCATCAAAAGTGACTATCATGCCATGCAGCATTTACGACAAGATATGTAAATGTGCTATACACTCGACTCGCTCCTTATGGAAATGTCAAAGCGTAAACGAAGACCTTTGGAAGAGACTACAAAGGTTGGAGAAGGAAAGGGTGGCTCTAGGTGATGAAGTGGGGGATTTGAGGTCACGGAACAAATTCTTGCAAGCTCAGGGGACGGGAAACGAGGATTGGCATATGGCTATTGTAGACTATGCCTATTATTGGATGGTCATCCGAAATAGTGTCCAAACCAGCCATGAACTGGTCGAGCAGCAGATGCAAATGGATCTCCTGGCATAAAAAAATCAAGAATGGAAAGACTTTAGCATGAGTGTGCAAGAATGGGGGCAGACGCAGAAAGACCACAAATATGTCTATAAGCGGGAATGCACTGCCTATTGTCAGCATTATAGGGACTCTACCGTCGAGGCTCAGTCTCTTCGATTATTTCTCGACGTTATTGGTGCTTCCAGTGCATTTGAAAAGTTCCAAGAGCAAGTGATGGTAAGTGCCTCCCCAGAAAGGGAAATGACTCTTCCTGGGGGGAGAAAATTGTCCCTTCTTTCTTCCCTAAGCCACCCCGATGAACTCCTATGGAGAAAGGTAAGGTCAAGGCTAGAGCTAATCTAGGAGGCAGGGTTTGGTCTGAGCTTACCGAGGACAAGATTATGCAATGTTTGTGGGTTGGCTTAGAAAAAATCCCATTTGCTACTGATGCAGGACAGTCATAGGTGAGTTGTTATTTTATTATGTTTTTTGTCATATCTAGTCTTGATCATGATGTTAATATGTGTGTTATGTCTAATTGCAAGAATGACCTGAGGAGGTTCCTCAGCAGGACGAACATAACACGGATGACGGTCCTCACAAAGAGGGTTTTCAGGAGACAGAATGTAACGGTGATGATCAACGTCATGGAAAACAACCTCATACAGAAGAGCCTAGTAGGGAGGGCCACTTTCATGAAGAAATGCCACCTAAAAAAGATGGCCCCTATGAGGAAGATTTGCTCGGAGTAGAGATGGAGCTGAGGGATACAGGCGACAGTGGGCACAAAGGAGATGCATAGTGTGGCTGTGTTAGCCACAGTTCATTTTTTTATGATGGGATGAAACGAAAGACAATATTTTTCTTTAACATTTTAATGCAACTTTTGGTCTGATTTTAATGTTTTTTGGTATTTTTTTCTATTTTCTTTTTATGCAAAGCATAAATGAATAGGTTTTGATGCTATGAGAAATAGTAGATAATTTTGAGCGTATAGCATAAATGACGTTACTAGTTTAAAGCCATTATGGGCCACTAGATAGTTTAGGTGCAAAGCGTAAATGAGATAGCTATTTTTAGGCCGTTTCGGGCCTTTGACTAGTTCAAGCATAAACTGTGATTTATATGGATAGTTTAAGGCCATTTCGAGCCCTAGATATATGTGCGAAGGAATAAAATAAATAACACTAAGTCGCCAGTTTTAAGCCCTGGCAGGCTGCAATTAGTTTTAGGCCATTTCGGGCCCTAGATAATTCAAGAATAAGGCATACATGATAAACTTTAGATAAAGTTAAAGGTAACAAAGATAGCTATTGGAAGCATAAAAAATAAGCATAATCGTAAATGAGAATAGCTAGTGGAATTGTGGAGATAAGTGTAAGTGTTAATGAGAATAGCTGGTGGAAGTGTAAA
Organism: Gnetum montanum; assembly: GCA_015680685.1. Lineage (NCBI taxonomy): Eukaryota > Viridiplantae > Streptophyta > Gnetopsida > Gnetales > Gnetaceae > Gnetum > Gnetum montanum. The sequence continues at coordinate 46,067 of MNCI01003850.1, forward strand.
AGATAAGCATAAGCGTAAATGAAAATAGCTGGTGGAAGCGTAAAAGATAAGCATAAGCATAAATGAGAACAACTGGTGGAATGGTAGAAGATAAGCATAAGCATAAATAAGAATAGCTGGTGGAAGCGTAAGCATATAGCTAGTGGGAGGGTAAGCGTAACATGCATACTAATCTACCGGCGTGATCTATCGTAACAGGCTACACTAGCATTGTTTCTTTATTGACTCCATAGCTTTTTCTTAACTGGTTTTCATTTTGGCCATGCAAAAGGACGGGAAGTCTTATTACTTTGTTCCTTCGCATCACCTTCTTCCTCCTGGAATGGTAGTTTGGCCTAAGTTAGGCTATCATTGGCCACTGTTTTAGCTTGTTCGAGTGTTTGAACAAGGGGCTAATCTTCGAGTATTTCAATTTCTAACCCCTGTTCTATTTTTATGTTGTTAATAGCCTGAGGGGTTATTTCACCATTGTGGATGACCACTTCTCTACCGGTGTAGGGCAGATGAATCTCCTGATGGATAGGTGATGAAACTACCCTCAGTTGAGCCAACCAAGACCTCCCTAGAATCAAGTTGAAGCCAGGCATCTCTTCAACGATAATAAATGTCACGTCCATGGGGAACTACTCCCCTACCACAAAGTTAATGTAAACCATCCATTTGACTTGCACGTGTGTCCTGTTGAATGACTTTAGACACAACATTGTGGTAGGGCTGATCTGATCGATCAAGCCTAGCTTATCCACTATGGGGTATGGGATGACGTTAGTGGCTGCCCCATCATCTACATGCAATCTCTGAATTCAGTGTTGGCTGACCCAGATGGTGATGAACATGGGCACTATTGTCACCTGACCCTTTTCAGGATCATCTTTAATGGATTCATCACAAAAGGTCAATAGGGAAAGCTTAGGCTTCTCAGCTGCGAGAGGAAGCATAATAGAATGAATTACTTCTTCATCCGCTGGTAGGATCTCATCCATAGGTATGGATGTTAGCATATGAACCATAGCCTCACGATGTTTCTGTGATGTCATGAGTAAGTCATAAAGGCTCAATGTTGTATTTTTTTGTTTTAGAGCCTGTTTGACTTGCATAAAAGCATCGAAGAGGTCCCGCCCGTGATCTGTCTACTTGTCACCCTTTTCCTCTTCCATTTGCCCTAAGAGACGAATTTCTTGGGGAGGGGTGACATTTGGCTGAAGGTTGTGTTTTGTTTTCTGAGTAGGAGAAGATGGTTGCATTTGCATAACTTCTTCATTTTTAGAAAATAGGGCCAAGGGTACAGAAGTGAGGGGTTTAGGCTTGGGAAACCCCAGCATAAGAAGACCCTTGGCTATACCATTTGTCATATCCTCTTCTCCTTTTCTGTTAAATTGGGATTGGGGGGTTCGCTTGGAGGATTGCCCCTGTACAAGAGGGGCAGCTGATGGTTTTCGCACCCTGATGACAAAGGGTGATTTTGGCATAGGCACAGACTGAGCCACAGCTTTATCAATAGCAGGCTATCGAGTGGTTATCTAAGAGGGGGCTCAAGGAACAAAAGGTTACCTCGGAGTACTATTCATTGGTGCTGATGGACTTGCCATTTGGGGTGAACGAAGGGGCACTCGCAACACAAAGGGTTGTTTCGGATGTGCCTGACCATCACCACTTGCAGCTACTACATTAATAGTGTACCTTGCGTTATTTGTGTTTAACATGTCTTGGTACACATGCATGTGTTGGTTTTCTGGGCAGACCGGATTACTACTGTCTATGATGAGTTTACCATCATTGATCATGCATTGAATGTCATCTTTCAACACCCAGCAGTAATCTATATCGTGACCATACAACTAGTGGTAGTCACAGAAACGGTCCAACCTGAAGTACTTGGGGACCGACGGTTCGTTAGGTAGAGCCAAAGAAGGATTATTAAGTAAATCATAGTGGCATCTGTGACGCTTCAAAGCTTCCTCAAATACCTTTTTATGTTGAATATGGCTAGTCCCCAGTAGTTGCTTCAGCAGTTCTAAAGGCTTCACAGGCAGGGCCATATACTTTGAACGATCCTTATGCTCAAAATTTGGTCTTGGTTGTGAGGGTGCCTTAGGGATAGGTGTTTCTTGACTGGTGTCATTTGAGCTAGTTTTCAGCTCGGCAGACTCTGCAGTTGTTTTCTTGTTATTGTTCTTCTTCTTGGCCCCTTTAGCAACTGTCGCTACTATCATTGTCGTGGCTTTGCTCTTGTCTTTACCCTTACTGTGGGCGTTTTTGTAGACTACATACGCCAGATCTTTACTAGCCTCCACCGTGTCTTGGATGCTCTTAGTCTAAGCAAAGGCTAGGCTAAGGGAACAGGAAGTGAGGTAATAAATCTTAGATTTGATGTAGTCGTTGATCGCTCCATTGAAGATTGCCAGTAGATGGGCTTCCACGATGGGTTCACGAATTTCATTCAAGGTAGCGCTCCAGTGTTGTATGAACTTTCAGACTAACTCGAGCGGGTCTTGCTTGACTCCCATCAGCTGGTCCAACATGACTTCTGGATTCAGGTTGTACTTAAAATGAGTTACAAATTGGGTTAGCAACTCTTCCAGAGTTGACATGAAAGCACGTGGAAGTGCTCGATACTAGTTCAGAGCTTTACCCGTAAAGGACATAGCAAAGACACAGATTATAGTATACAAACATTTTTGTAGTAGCAACGAATCTGACCTGAAAGTAGCTAAATGGGTGTTGGGATCGCCTTTCCCATTGTATTTTGAAAAATGTGGAAGTGGCATCCCAGGAGGCAATGATAAAACAGGCACTACTAGACTAATGGGATCATCATGGTAAAAATCCATGACTTGTACAGTGTCAGAACCGGTAGCCTTAAGGTGTTTAACTTCTTTTGTAAGGGTCTGAATGAGTTGGAAATCTTGATCTAGACCCATAGACAAAGAAGTTGTATGAGTAATGATAAGTAAAGTTATACTAGGCGGCAGAATAGGAGCGGCAGCTTGGCCAATGGGCGATGTCGTCAGAATTTTCCCTGCAGGCTATGCCATTGGATATAGTAGCTACGTGTTCTAGGGAACCAGCAACAACCTTGTAATGGGATTTTGGGTCTGCAGTATCCAGTTTTGTTGATGGGGAAGATGGGACATCTGAGTAGGGTGCACGATAAGGGATGAGTTCGGAGCCCACGATGCTGTAGTGGCAGGTTCTATCATGTGAGCTGGGATGAATGTAGGTGCTGCATGCAATTGTGAAATAGGTATCGCATGAACATACGGTGGAACAGGCACATGTGCATGATGAGATGGATTAGCTAACTGTGGCTGGGGTGGGACATTTTGTGACGGGACACCACCCGGCAAGGTAGCCAAAGAGAGGAAATGCAATCGGGGCAAGTTTGAGACTCGATTAGTATTAGATAAAGTCAAAGGTGTAGTGACCATGAACAACGGATTCAATCAGGATGTTATGGAGGGAGAGGCCATGGTAAAGTCAACATGACTACCTCCCTCAAAATGATGATCTAAATCTTCTTGCCCATCATGGGATGCTCCATCACGGAACATCTCGTCTCGCTGTTCCACCAATGTGTTGGCCATCAATAGTTGATCTAGCATCCACTTTTTTTGATCTATTAAATGTGCGTACACTTTCGAGGAAGGGATGAATTCCTTCCCGTTACAGTAGATGAACTCGTATTCACGTTTCTCCTCAAGTTCTTAAGGATACATGGGAAGCTTTGCAGCAAGTTTAGCATAGAGGAAATTATATTGTTTCCTACACTGAGCATGTCCCTTAGGCTCTCTATTTTGAAGCCTGAGGGAGTGACATGGTCACACCAGACTAGTTGGCGGCTCCACCACAAGGGTTGCATCTTGCAGAATCCAAGGATTCTCGAGGTTAGAGATTTCTGCGGCGGTGATAGATGTAGCCATTCTCTACACGATTCGAGAGTAATGACGATAGGGATAAAGATTGTAGGGGCAAAAGGGAAACTAAGATAATATTCAGGCTTTCTACCTTGTAGGATTCCAAAGGAATCGTTGAAGCGACTAATCTGCACCACACAATCCTATAAACAACCTTGGAGGTATTACATTTTTGTCGATTGATGTTGGGTACAGATAGCTTACAAGACTACCCGTAAAATGCAGATCGGATATGAAGGCCCTCCTTCTAGTGCCAGAAAACTGTAACGATGGAAAACATTGATTGCTGGAAATACCGAACGAAATTCCATGTACATAGTTCCAACCATGGATCTGTGCGAGGACCGTGCTGGAGAAAAATGAATCCGAGGTGCCCTAAACGGTCTTGTCGATCAGATAGGGACTTACTTGATCAATAAAATTTTTGTGATATTTAGATGACAAATTGATGGTTCTTTATGAGAAGGTATAATGTTGTTAACTTCAAAGATAATGGAAAATGATGCAATCGATTTAAAGCAGTTTGCGAGATTCGTGTAAATGGGCGATAAGAGATTCAAATTTAGAATGCAGGCAACCCCAAGAGCTGGGATTCAACTCACAATCAAAATGTATTAGATACAATGATTACAAGCAAACTTCAATTTAAGCGAAGTACACGCCAACAACAAGAAGGCTTTTCAAAGATGGAGCAAGCAAAGGTCGATCTACCTTATTCTGGCAGATCTGGGTACATGAGGTTGGTCCTGAAGCAGAATGGCCATTAAATAGCTATTTCTGACTAAAGATACTTGCCAATTGTCTTTTATACTCTTGCAATTACTGATCCTCTTTGTTCTCTTATCAATCCTTGCTAAAAGTTGTCAACGATTGTCAATGGAAGGAAAAATCGCTCACTGAGAATATTTGTCAAATATTAGGAGAAATTTTTGCCCGCACCCCCCCCCCTTTTGATCTTTGTCGATTGGAGTATTTATAAGATTAGGGTTAGGAGAAAAACACGGTTTAGATGATGCATGTCCTAAACCATGCATAGTGTCGTTGACCTGATGTGTTTGTTGCTGAAGCTTGCGGCGCCATACTGCGTAGCGCATCATAAACCACTCTTGTTTGGGCTTTGGCTATAGGATATTCTTTGATTACACTTTGATACTTTGGAGAGCGTATCATGCTGCACCATGCTAGATTACGCTACGTTATGCTAGATTACACTGCGTTATGCTAGATTACGCCGCATAGCGTAATTCAGCGTAAAATAGCGAACCTGCGAAAAAATGGAAGTGTTGTCGTCGTGCTTCCTTTGTTTCTGGTCAATCTTTCTGGGGTTTACTACGCCACACTGCATAACGTAGCGTAATAGGCCCCTCCTTAATCGAGAAGGAAACCTGCTGAAATGCGTAGTATGCTGTGGATTGTTGTCGAAACCTTAGGATTTTTGCAGGGTCGTTGAGGTTTTGGATGTCCGCTATCTTTGATGTTGCGGTGGACTACCTTTGATATTACGCTGCATAACGCGACGTTACGCTATGTTGCGTAACACAGCATAATTCATTAAAAGTTAATATTTTTAAAACATGGAAAACTCACAAAGTTGAAGGATTGTTGTTGTGCACTTATCATTTCATTCTATCTTCTGAAGTTCAGTTGTACTGTGCTGCACCTTGTTGCGACTCCTTGCCTAAATCGCTAGATTTTGCTGAACCGTCGAGGCCTCGAAATTTCTATGGTGTTTCACCTACTCTATCAATCTCTTGTCATTTCTCAAATACTTGCCTCTAGTGTGGCTATTGGAGCTTTTGCAACTTTATTGTTCTAGCACCTACACTAGTTTTCGCACACTAGTGCTACAAGCTCTTGCAACTGGTCCAGCAGTCACGGCACTTGTAGCATCCTTGCAGCCAATGGTTTGATCTCATCTCACATTGTGTGGTTATTTTCCTATTTTCTTTGCATTGTGTTTATAGGATGAAGCCCTAGAGGAAGTCATGCAAAGACACATCTCATCATAGTGGCAAGTCATCACATTGCTCCGATGTGCATGATCAGGCTAGCTAAACCACTGAAGAGTGCACATTCCTATTACCCCGCTATCACCTACTTGCATTTATCTATTTTACCTTGCATTTTCTTACCTTCTCCTGCATCACTAAGCTTGCAACCCCTTTGATGCACATGGAACCCTATTTATGTTAACTGTAGAATACATAACAAACAAAATGTAACTCATCCTATGGGAATCCTCTTTGGGCTAGTGAAAGCCCAAGTGTATGTGATGTAACTCATCCCAAGGAGCAAACACCTGACCTAATAATGCGAAATGGTTACACTAAAGCAAAGCCTATTAGATGGCACACAACCCATCTAACAAAAGGCATCTCATAGCTAGCATCTTGCAATGTGTAAAACCCAAAGTAGGCTCACTTCACAAAAAAAAACAGCAAAGAGAATGGGGCAAAAACATGTACCTAAGAAAAATTAGCAAGGTTGCAATTTCACAACTAGTCTAACCTTGAATCTACATTGACCATGTTACAAGCCCTTCGATGAGAGGTTACAATTTCAGGGGCAAGTCATTCTGGTGCCATGGACATTGACTCTCTCATAAGCAGTTTGACAAGAGGTCATTGTTTCAGTGACAAGCTACCTTGGTGTCATGATCCTTGTTAGCCATGCTAACTTCACATCTTGTAGTGGCATGCATTGTTTGCATCTCATTCCCTTGTTACCTCTTAGCACACTCTCTACATCCTTTATCCCCCGCATACCATTACCCTTAGCACTCTTGAGCATGACAAAGTAACATTTGGTCAAGTACTGATGAGCGTTGTTGGTGCCAGGCCTGTTGTGGTGTTTTGCATTCTTTGTTGACATCTCTCAGTCCACTCCTGCAGATATCAACAAAGAGGGACCAATTAAACACCACCAAATTTGGGCTCCCAAGTCTCTACTACAGATTTGTCTAAGTGTCAAAACTTGAAAAGTTTTGTCTAAGTGTTGAGCCTACACTTCCCACTACTGGGACTATGCTCCAAAGCATAGTTAGTATACTTAACACTAACAGCCAAGATTTGCAAAATTTTCTAAGTGTCAACAACAGCTGCGAATTTTTCTAAGTGTCCTAACTACACTTAACCTATCGGGACAATGCTCCAAAGCATAATTAGCCTTGGAATGATCAGTTTTTCAAATTTTCCTAACTGCCAAGCCAAAGGCTACTATGCATGGTTGGGACAGATGAAATAGTTTATCAGATTTTCTAACTTCTGGCACTACGCTCCCTATTATGCTCTAGGACATAGTTAGCATAGTTAGTGCTAAGGACAGCAAGTTTGCAAGATTTCTCTAAGTGTTTAGGCTACCCTCTCCCTACTAGGACTATGCTCCAGATCGTAGCTAGCATAGTCTACAATGAACCTCACTTTTAGCAAGATTTGCCTAGCTCCTTGAACTACACTCCAAAGCATAGTTAGCATAGTCTACTAGAACTACCTTCAAAAGCTTCTAGAACTTAGCATTAGCCTGCATCTCAACTCCAACATTCCTTTGACAAGTAAGATTAACAATTTGCATTTCATTTGCATCCCCCATTTTCTCCAAAATTGTACCTATACTCGACATCACTTGAGAGAGTGGGAAATGTAGTCCCGGAGTGTAGTCTCCAAACTCCACTATTTTGCATTATTTTCAGGAACTTTACGGTCTATTTGGAATTTGCATTTGTTGTCTTGGTAGTGTAGTCATAGTCTGCTAGTCTCACAAGGTCTATTGGAGCACATCAACTGAACACCATTTTGCTTCAATGGGAGCATAGTTGGGGTTAGCATAGTCCCAACTACCCGTTCGCCACATGATGCTTAATCCATGACTCATGCTAACCCTAACCCTATAAGTAACTCCAATGTTTCACATTTTAGGGGTTGGCAAATCAAAAGCAAAGTTAGCATTAGCATTTTAAGCACCCTTGCACCTAAGCACAGGTAGCATCTTGGCAAACCGTGGGACAGCATGGCACCATTGTACATCGTACAGCACACCATATACCATTGCAGCTTGTAGGACACTGCAACAACCAACCCAATAGGCTCAAACTTCATGGCAACATCAATTCTTCACAATCGAACACCCTAAAAATGTGACTACGCTACTTACTATGCCTATTTGTACACTGTGTACCTCCTAAACTTGTCTTTGCAATTGACTACACTCCACTCATTTGGGATGGTGCCTTTCTCTCTTGACCACATTTTGTGCATTTTTCACATTTTTTCTTACATTTTAGCATTCTACTTGAACTTTGAACTATTCATGCACATATTCAAGCATTTGCATCCTCATTTTCGCATCCAAAACCTCTACTACACTCACATCCACGAACACTGTGGATATCACAAAACATCATGTCCCCATTAACACCTGTTTTGTCATAATACCCGTTTTGTGCACATAGTAAAAATTATGTAGTTGGGCGTAGGAATGAAGAGATTGATTTGAATTAAGCTAGAATTGCACTTGAATTGTTAAAATACAAAATATGATTGAAAAATCTTTTAGAGCTATTTGTAGTTGTTTGGTGTACTATGCTATATCTTTGTGCCCTTTTCATTTTTTAACTACATTTGTTGGTACTTGTTTTTCTTTTGGTTGGACATAGAAATAGATGACATTTTTACATGTAATAGTTAGATTTCAAGTTACTTTAGGAACCCTTGAAATCTTAGAAAATAGTATTTATTTATTCAAAAAATTTATACCATTATTAATCATGTTAGATTAATTTTGTTAAATATATTATAGAAACATATTATGGGAATTTTTTAAATCTTTTTTTAATAAAAAATTTTAAATGTGAGTTATAGTAGAATATACATAGGGTCTTAGTTAAAACACAAATCAAGAATTTTATTTGCATAGTATTGTATACATTGTATGGTATGGAATATTCAGTAAAAAATTCTATAGAAAATAAAAAACCATGCACACGTGTCAAACCATGCACACAAGTGTCACACACCATGCCGAGAAGCGTCACGTGTACGAGGGTTTTTCATTTGCAGCCGGGTACATTAATACGCCCTTTTGGCAACAAGAAAAAAGTTATCACCCACCGGGCATTTCGATTTTCGCTGGTCTGGAAACCAAAGACGAAATTCTATAACCTTAAAAAGGGACAAGAGCGGAAGAATTGAGAACACGATAATATCGAAGAGAGACGACTAAAACAACTAATAGAGGATGGAGAATCAAGAACCTGCAATGCATTCTGCGGCAAACACTTTCATTCAAGAACAAAAACCCTGCACACAACCTCCTCTGGCATCATCGCTTCAGCAGCAGAAGAAGATGATGAAAATGCTCATGATGATGAGCGCTGTTTTCCTGTTGTCACCGTTGGCAATGGTGACTGGACGGCACATCAGCTCCCAAGCATCCAGCACCAAGACGAAGACGTAAGTTATCAATGAATCAAATCAATCAACCATTCATGCATGGATTCATTTATCTTTCATTTAATTATTAAATTAGATTAGGGGAGAAACGTTAACATCACCCTTGCTTTTCTGGTTGGTTCGTTGATTCATTTTCTATAGTACGCGTTACTGACCCACATTGATGAGTTCAAATTAATTTACACGGTAAAAATATAATGTCTGTTTTTCAATGATTAAATACTCGGTAAAAATGTTAACTGGGCTTGAAAAGTGAATCAGAAAAAACCTCTGGGTGCTTCAGGTCGGTGGTCCTAAAACGTCCGGCACATGTTTTATGTTTAATCCTATTTTTAAATTTTTTTTTCTTACTTCAATTATTTTTTATTTAACTTTTATTACTTCTTTCCTAAAATTCTTTTTAAATGGGCCATTTCTTTGTGTAACTGCTTATTGAGGGCCATGAAAGAATCATTGGTTTTGGGAATTGAGGATCGGTCGTTTAAAATAAGTTTGAATGCGCAAGTGAGACGGGATAAGAGGTAGGGATGTGAATTAAAATATAATAAAATATTTTAATTATATTTTTTATATTCTAAAAGGCAGATTTCCTCGTGACAAATATGCACACACAATGAATGAATGCTTGATTGCTGTCACCAAGTCTTATACAGCGTCACATCTAATACATAATTGTTTTTTTTATCTTTTATATTTTAGGTTTGTTAAGTCTGAGTTTGATTGATTGTATTGTGTTGGAGGGTTGGGTTTCAGCTTTTTGGCCTTTACACGGTGGCGGTCAAGGTGAAGACAGCCTCTTCTGCGCTACCGGAACTTGCTGTGGTCAACTTGGAGGTGGGAGACAAATATGGCAATGAAGCAAGAATCACGGGATTTTTCCAGCCTTACTTGGGGCAGTAGCAGCCAGAGATGTGTCAATATTCCAACCGGACAAGTGCCTGCAGTTGGATCCCTGCAAGATGAATATGAGCGTCAACGCCTTCTCTTGTCTCCGTGAGTGGCAAGTGCAGTGCACCAATGTTATGGTCATGCTAGAGCGAGACAACGTCCTTTTGCCGAGACAGATCTTGCCTGTTAATTATATTTTCACAGCAAACAGGTCCCACTACCAACTGGATTTGTGCACCACTGATTGCTTCAAATCTATATCTAAATAAAATGTTTATATATATATATAATTACCACTGCTGTTATATATAAGGGAGCGTATAGATACATTCTTGTATTGTTATCCCCCATTCTCATCTACACTTTCATATCACCTACTCTAGCCAGCTTTCATATCATTTCTATTAGAAATAAGCATTCTAAGGTGAGGGGTAGACATGTTGGTATTGTTTGCTTAATTAAAAAAGTTCAGATACCATTCTATTAAGGTGCATAAAGTCAATGATAATAACCCATATTTGTTGGTTAAAGTTTAAGGCATTTCATAGGTTCTTTATATTGCTTTTTGTTATTTTGCTCTAAGAGATTCTTTTATTTGCAATTATGCTAATCTTTCACAAGAGCATCCTTTTCAGTACTTGGATCAAGATATTGTAGAATTCTCTAGGCTTGGTAAAGTTTTTCTTTGTGGACAAAGTCATATTCAAAGGCTTGTTTGGAATTCTAAATTAAAGCTCAATGAAGAGCTCTATTTAGTTCACAAAAGATCATCTACTGATCATATTACAAATTAGATGGGTATTCATTTCTTAGAATAGGATAATTCCTTTAATTTTTAAATCCTTAATGGCATTAGTAAATTTTCTCTCTTCTCTCATTTCACCTTTTATTAGGCATCAAGGTAACTCTTGCATTGATCTTCTTTTGTCTACCCATGATAAAATAGACACAATGAAAAACTTTCAACTAGAAGAAAAACTCCCAAAATCTCCTTATCATTACCTAAAATTTACTATTGTTTGATGAGAGGTAGGTATCCCTACATCCAACCATATGAATCACAAGTATCCACACATGATCAAGTCAAATTCTATGGATGGGACTGGTTGTGGCATCTAAATCATTATGCCTTGATCGCAATTCATTGTCTTCCTACCTAGACTAGTGGTAGCTTTGTTATGTATGGTTTAGTCTAGACTGAGGCATATGATTCTTGATGTTGTCCCGGCCTTATGCTACTTCCAATGATAATAGATAAATTAATTATTTAATCTAATTAACAATAGAAAGTAAAGTCTAAAATAGCCTATGGATGATGAGTATTCATTCCTAGCTTGTTGTACACATCTTGAACCTACGTATCCACTGATGGAATTACCAAGCACTACACTATTGGGTGAACCATGTGATAACACTACTGGGATTACCAAGCACTATGCTATTGGGTGAACCAAGGGATAACGCTACTAGGATTACCAAGCACTACACTATTGTAGGTGATAATGCTACTAGGATTATGAAGCGAATACATGTTTACACTAGAAACTGATCACGATCATTCTACCAATTGATTAACTTGCATGAAATGTAGATATTAACTAACTACATGAAAAGTAAATTACGTGGAGAGTAAATCTAATCTAAGTCAAAGTGGTGCAACGAATAAGAATTAACATCGATCTTATTATTGTTCATGAAATGTGTCTAGGTACACTGCCACTCGAATAAGACATCGTACAATTGACTTAGATCCACAGTACAGGAACTCACTGACTATTCTCTAAGATTACAAAATAAAACTACAAGAGTTTTGCTACTCTATTGACCAAAGAATAGAATGAATCATGTGCCCAAGTGTTGTATTTATAATCAGGCATGCATCCCGCGATATCAAATATTCGATATCGAAACTTGAGCTCCAATATCAAAGCTAAGATATTAAACCCTTGATATCAGATATCCAATATAGAACACTTGATATCTTATCCTACGAAAAACACAATTTATCATACCCCCATGACTGAATGAAAACTTGTTCTTGAGTGAACAAAAGAAGGAACAAGTTCCTTACAAAATATTGGGAAGGTATGGGATTATTCACTGACTCTAACTACTAATTAACCCTGAGTGTCACATTATAAAATTTTATTCGAGTGGATGTAGACAAAATGACAAAGTGACAAAAAGACTAGGCAGACATTGAAGATTACAAAATTTCTAGAGGTCTTCAAAAACCCATTAAACATGGTTCTTCTTATTGCTACTAGTAGTGAGAGACTTTCAACCTTGATTGTTATGTTCATGCTTCTTTGGTTATGTAGAATTCTCTTGAAGGATGGACTTAAATTTGTTCTCACTATCCCATGGATAGAGCAATCATGTGATGTTTAAGCTATTATCTTGTATATGCTACTATTTATCCATGGGCACATCCTCTATTGTCCCTCTCTTGGCTTCATTTTCATGCCTAGAAAAAGGTTGTCTTCCTTAGACATCCTTTTTAGCATCACTTGTAGTCACCAAAGGATCAACATTAGCTTTGGTAAATTTTCATTAATAATTAACCCTTTTCAAATCCCTTAGTTTGTGTTTAAGCATAAGGTGATGACAATGTACTATGCTAAGGGCTATGAAGTAACTAAAATCATCAAGCTGTTTATCTTATTCTGGTTAATTACTATTAGTTACCATAATGTTCAAATATAGGATGTAGGAAAAATTTCAAAAATTTCAAAGTGGGCATCCCTAACCCCCATAACTAATAAGTGTAACTCTAGAATCACACAAGTTTTCAAATAATTAAAAACAAAGGTCCAATGTAGAAGATAGCCAAGAAAGTTTTTGAAAGTTGAAGGATATTGAGATAGAGAAGTAGGAAAAATTAATTAATAAAAATTGATGAGAAGTAGTTCAAAAGGCATACATAAATTCAAAGAAATTGTCATTAATGTTCTTGAAGATGTGAAGGTTAGTTTAAAGCCATGATCAACAAAAGTTATGCATGTGGGTCCTCTCTAAAGTAGGCTCCTACCATAATGCCCTTGCATAACCACTTCTAGAGATGTTCATGGGCACCTTAGAAGTTAAATGTAGATCATGTCTTTATTCCAAACAACACACAACTTCCTTGGTTGGGATGTTGCACTATACTTTACAAAACCAAAAGGCTCATAGTTGTATGCAGTAGTGAGGTGAATAATGGAATGAGAAGATATTGCAAATATTGGGATGCAAGGTGCTTAACAATGTCCATAATAGATTCTTGTGTCAAATGTAATTAAAATGATCTTCATACCTATCCCTCCAAGTTCAAACCAAGTCCATACCATTATGAGTGATCTCGCATTGATGTGTTCCTTCCTATCTATGACCATGAGTCCACAACCACATCAAAAAACAATCATCACTTCAAAAAGAAAAGAAAAGAGAAGAAGAAAGGAAGGGCCTTAGTTAAAGGGGCACCTTCAAGCATGGGTAACTTGTCTTTCCAACCCCATAACTAGTGCTTGTATTCCATTATTTTGTCTAAGGGGTGTAGTTTGAATTCCCATTATTGTTTTTTTTCTTTTAATTTTATATTTATGATTTTGGATGGGAACCACACGATTCAAAGACATACCTTCCTTTTTATTGATTGACTGAGGAGTGTTGATATGTTCTACAAGGAGTCATAAACCACATGAAGGAAGTCAAGAAGAGAATCCAACAAATTGCCTTGAGGTCACACCCTTTGCCTTTCCCACTTGGTTGTTTCCTTTATCTTCAAGTTACATTGATCATTCATTAATTTTGGTTTCATAAGGGAAGAACCAAATTGCTTTCATGATAAAGACAATTTATTTAGAGAACTGGATGGATGGATGAGGTGGTGTCACTACTTTACACAATTACTTACCCAACCATCTTGATAGTATAGCACAAAAACCAAATACATAACATTGAATTTTCCATCATGACTTGGCAATTTTATTAATAAAAACATAAAAGATATTCATAAACATAAAGAAAATGACTCAAGAAAAGAGAAAAGTATAAAGAAAATAAAAATATTAAGAAATGAAAAACATATGAAGAATCAAAACATTTCGGAAGAAATAAGAAAATGCTAAATAATTGTAAAATAAAAAAAGTGAAAAACACTTATTAGCTCTTGATTTAGGATGGGGCATCTCCCCCATGACTAAGCGTAAAGATGGGATAAGAGCTAATAAGTGGATTGGTTAGTTCCATGCATCTTTAAAATAGTTTTGCACTCTTATTTCCAAGCCACTAGGTATTTTTTGGTTTAGTGGGTACTGCGTAGACTAGCTTTTTCTCATACACTTATTTATGGTGGATTGATATAGGGGTTGTATTAACATTTTGAACTTCTAGCCCATAATTGCACCCATTATTATTAGTTATGCATGGATTGTTTTATCTCTCCATGGTGATAAGTTTATCTTTTATGTCTTTTGTTTGAATGGTGATGGTTGTTAGCTTGTGTATGATCAAGAAGCATCGTTTTTTAGAGGAAGGGTGTTGCACCAGATTGGCCTTGTGTGGGTTTCGATGTGCTAGTAGGTCTAAAAGTTTTGTGCTTGTGTGAGGAAACTACCCTAAGGAAAGAACATTTTTGAGTTTATTATTGGATCTAATAGCATTATCATTTCCATGTATGTTCATTGCACAAAAGGCATTCTTTTGTTGAGTCTATGATGCCAATCCTTCCTGTGCTGCTGGCGGTGACATATGATGGAGGATGAGAGGCTTGAGATGGTAATCCTTTGGAAGATGTTGTGGGTTGATGTTATTTGGGAGAGTGGTAGTAGTGATTTGAGGTAGAGGAAGTAGAACCAATCGAAGAAATAATTTGTTGAACACAATATCAATACAAGTTTGGCTAGTAGTAAGGGTAGTGCTGGTTTGATGATGACCTTCTCCATGACTGTGGGTTTTGCCACTATGGTTGATGATAGTGTTGAGGCTAGTAAGAAGTCCCACTAGGATAGTACAGTTGGTTGTAGAACTATCTATAATTACCTTGTGAGTAAGGTAATTTCCTAGGCATTTACTTTTGTACAAACTTGGGATTCAAAGAAAAAGCCCAATACTCATGTAGATGTAACATGATTAGGTAATAGCCCTTTGGATGGTCATATAGGCATATGTCACATCCTCTATCCTCTTTTGTGGTTGAGTCTAGAGCCTATTCTTCTACAACCACTTTTCCTTTTGTTGATCAGTGTTCCTAGTTGTTTCTTGATTCTTTTTCCTCTTATTTTGATCACTTGATTTGTTTAACATTACTCTCTCATCTACTAATTTTACATATGGTGTAACTTTATCATTCATAAACTCCCACATATTATGTAGCCTTGCTTCAAGCTCATCAATAGGCTATTGGGTTGGCAAGGTTTTTTGTGGAATTACCTCATCGAGAATTTCTTCTTTTTCCTCATCATAGATATGGATCCCTTTCTTTTGAAGAGTTGGATCCTAATTATATTACTCCACATTCTCTCATTTACATAGGTCTCTATTTTCCTTTTCCACCTGTCAGATTAGCCTTTCTATTTGATGGGCTTTTAATTCAAATAATTAGCCATGGGCATAAATCCAAAGGATCTCCCTCATTTGATTACGAAGCCCATCTATGATATGGAAAGGTTTCTCTTTTTGAGAGAAATCATGGTTGGGACATCTATGTAATAGAGAATAGTATCTATCCAAGGCCACATCCAAGGATGCATGATTTTCTTGCTTCCATCCTTGGATTTGTTTTCTCAAGTTGGACACTCTTATATAGGTTTGGTATTTCTCATTGAAGAGTTCTAGAATCGTGGTTCACTAGTGCATTGAATTCAGTTCCAACAATCTATACCAATTTTTGGCTTCATCTATTAGTTTCCTATGAAAGGGATTAAGCTTTTTCCACTTATGTAAAATATTTTGCAAGGCGTAGGCACCATGGAAGGCTTGTAAGTAATGTTGTGGATCAGAATTATAGCCTCCCATAAATTTAGGAATGTTTTCCATATCAAGCCATTTGATGTAACTATCCCTTTGATGCCTTTGGGATTTTTAAACTACCTCACTAATTTGTGTCACATCCCTAGTAGCCAATAAGGATTCATATTCATTAGATGTGTCGTGGTAAGAATTTGTATTTCTATTTTTCTAATATTGATGATCTTGCATATGCTCACTTTGATGTCTTTGATCTTTCCCTTAGGTTTTATTTCTATCATCATCTTAACCCATTAGTGGATATCTATCTCTATACCTATGTTCATCTTTGTTAAAACTAGATGTTGAAGAGGAAGATGAAGATGAGGAACTGGGAGAATCACCATGGCTTCTATAGTTCTCTCCATGGTCCCTTGATTTATCTTTTCTAGGTTTAAAGGAGGTCCTAGTCCTTAAGGCCCTCCTTGTTCTAGGACTTTCTTGATCTTTTATAGGATTATCTGTATCAATTAAACGTAGTCCTTGCATGTAGCATGGGTTGAAATGAGCATATGAAATCCTTTCTTAAGGTTGTTCACTCTAATTCTCTTCATTATAGAACCTATTGTTTCTCCTATGAGTGTTCTCATCATACTTGTTCTTATGTGAAGAATACATGGTTTTAATTTATGTGACTTCAAATTTTAAAATTTTCTAAAAGATAAATTGTTAATACCTTTATAATGATTGTGTATAATATAACTAATCTAGATAACTAGCACCATCCCTAATAACAATGACAATGATGAGCAACGGGTAGCCCCTACACCCAACCATACTAA
Organism: Gnetum montanum; assembly: GCA_015680685.1. Classification (NCBI taxonomy): domain Eukaryota; kingdom Viridiplantae; phylum Streptophyta; class Gnetopsida; order Gnetales; family Gnetaceae; genus Gnetum; species Gnetum montanum. Next base: position 63,086 of record MNCI01003850.1, read on the forward strand.
TCACAAGTGTTCACACATGATCTGATCAAATTCTGTGGATGAGACTAGTTGTGACATCTATATTGTTATGCCTTGATCACGGTTTGTTGTCTTTCCACTTAGACTAGTGGTAGCTTTGTCATGTATGGTTTATTCTAGAGTGAGGCATATGATTCTTGATGTTGTATTGACCTTATGCTACTCCTAACGATAATAGAGAAATTAATTATTTAATCTAGTTAGCAATGGAAAGTAAAGTCTAAACTAGCCTACAGGCAATGAGTGTCCATTCCTAGCTTCCCATACATATCTTGAACCCACATATCCACTACTAGGATTACCAAGCGCTATGCTACTAGGTAAACCAAGTAATAACACTGCTAGGATTACCAAGCGAATATGTGTTTACGCTAAAAACTAGTTACACTCATTCTGCAAATTGATTAACTTGCATGAAATGTATATATTGTAGTAAGAAAAAATGTTGATGGCTAGAAACACCGAGAGGTTGCCAGGTGAATAGTTTAACCCCAAATCTGTGCGAGGGCAATGCTGGATAAAATAGAAACGGGATGCCCTGAACGGTCTAGTTGATCAGACAGGGACTTAATCGGTGTAATTTAACCTTACATGAACGTTGTTTCAATTGTGAGATACATGAGGTAAAATGGATAATTAATAAATGTAGGAATGAAGAAAATAATGCCAAATAGCGATAACAATAAAGAGATAACAGAATAAACTGGGATAAGGAAATGCACTACCGAAAAGTTGTGGGTTCGATTCTTTTCCCTTTTTTGAAAATGTATAACAAGTTGTACAATGCCAGAGGTAGATAGAGAGTTCAAGGATGACCCGAACATTTAAAATACCTCAACTATGCCTTTGAATGTAAACGTAAAAGCCAACTACGTAGATATGTTAACTCTTTGGATGAGAAATGCCAACCAGGAGAGCTAACCAGTGTAAAATGCCAACAAGCCAATAACTCTTGTTAATGCAAAAGTGCCAATTCTTTGAGTCAATAAGCCCACTACAAAGAAAATCCAACGTGTAAAAATGTCAATGCAGATAGCCAACTCAAATTTCCAACCCTTTAAGCATTGCTCATCGGGGTATTTATAGGGCCAAGAGAAGGCGAGAAATGAGGCCTGGATGCCATGTGTCCTAGACCCACAAAATGTTGATGTGCTTGTACTGCATAGATATGCAAAGCCAGTCATGAACCTACTACACTGCAATCAGGTGTGCTAACAATGCAAGTGAGAGATGAATCATATTGACATAGTGTAGCCTCTTGCTACGCTATGTAGTGTAGCACATTGACATAGGGTAGCTGCTTGCTATGCTTTTCTACACTATGTAGCGTAGCACAGTGTAGCCACTAGGTTAAATAGAAAAATTGCATTTGAGTCAAGAGCATTTGCTGAAAACTTTGGTGCATGCTGGGTTAACATTTTGAGAATTTAGTTGGTTTGCATGTCTGCTACACTGTGCTATGCTACATAGCATAGCATAGGGTAGCAGCTAATGTAACATGCATTTCTATCAAAGTTACATGGTTTCACAAGAAAATTTTTCTTGTGGCTGATAGGCTAACTAAGACAGGGAAGTTCTAGAAGCCAAAATGTTGTTAGATGTAGTTCTTTTGCTAAATCGGCTCGGTGGAGGAATCATTGCATTTTTTTCAGCTTTGCTATGCTATAGCATAGCAAAACGTAGCACCTTGCATTGGCCGAATTCTAAGTTTACTTTGCGAGGAGGCTTTGCAGGTTTTTTCCTTACTACACCGTGCTACGCTATGTAGAGTAGCATAGCGTAGCACCCTGTGTTGGCCAAATTCTGACATCTTCCTTGCATTAACATCTTGCTAAAATTTTTTTTCGAACACTTGATTGATTTTTTGAAGGCTCGCTATGCTGTGCAGTGTAGCAGACTTCCCCACTAGAAAACTTGTCGAACTGTTTTGCCCATCCAGAGCACCGTCGACAACTCCTAGTATAGTTTCTAGTTAGACTGTCAGCCGGGTGAATTGCCCAGGTGGGTATGCTGGATAGTTCATTAGGCCTGCGAGTCCTAGAGGTAGAAAACTTGCTAGACTACATAGTCTATCTTCGGTGTTTATGCCTCATTGCTCAATGATCATGACGCTATATTTGTCGAAGTCCTTGCTTAAATTCCAAGACCCTAGTGAAGCAAGAGTGCCTCAAAATTTTATGGTGTTTAATTAGCCCCTCTTTGTCAACATCTGGAGGATGGGCCCGAGAGACACTGACAAAGAATACAAAACACCATGGAAAATAAGACACTAACATCCCTATTTAGTAGTCGTCTAGATGTTTCTTAGCTATGCATGAGAGTACTAGGATGGTCATGTAGGGAAAGGGGGAAGTGTGGATCTGTGAGGAAAATTCCGTGAAGGGAAAGAAGTAGCAATGTGATCCCTCTTCAGAGTGCTTGCAAGGGAGTTGATATGCATGAGCATCGTTCTTTTGTAGGCTTCTGACCTCTCGTCAAAATGCTTAGAGATGGTCATTTCCAAACAGCTGATGCGCCACTTGTTTTGGGCATGCATTTTTTTGAGCTTTTTGCTCTTTTACGCTTTTCATTTGTTGTTTTCCCATGTTCCTTTGCAAACAACCTTGTTGTTGCAGGATACATGTTTTCTCCACAGGCTGAGTTGTCTTACATCCACGTAGGGCTTTCACCTGCCTACAGATGCTTCCCATGTGGCGAGTTGGGTTATGCACATCATGGACTTTGCGATTGAGCATATGGGAGGGCTTTACAGGCATCGAGAAAATTCATAAAAGATGTGTGAGAAGGGGAATTGCAGGTGTATGAAATGAGGTAAAGGAGGTTAAAGGGGATGATAAGATGTGTACTCCCAAGTAGCCAAGCTACTCAGAACGATCACCTTGGAACGATGTAGTGTCCGGTCACCTTGGCGAAATGCACCTCTAACTGATGCCCCTCTGGCACATAACCTACAAACACGATAGAGAGAAAACTAGAAGAAACAACCATCAAGCAAAATGAAGGCAAAGGTCTTGCTAGCTTTGGAAGCTACTGAAGCAATGGATGTTCTTGTTGAGGCATGTGATGTCCAAACCAGAAAGGCCAACAGTGGTTCTGGCAGTGTCAGCGTGCAGAGGTTGACACCGAGGAGGTTAGGAGTTATTATGATGTGAGTGCTCAGGAATGACTTCCCAAGGCAAACATTATGCAATTCAAATGTGAGATGGGCTACCCAAAAGCTGAACATCTTTTGGGCATGGGTGATGGTGGAGGCTAGAGGGTAGCAACCTTGTGGTTGGGCCACAATAGTGCTGGGGCCCCAACAACAGGCACCAAACATGAAAGCTACTACCAGGGCAATCGGTCGTGATGGTAGTAGCTCTGGAAGGTCAGCAAGATGTCCAATGACATCTCAGGAGGATCAGCAAGATGCTAGGGGCAATGGCATTGCATATATTCTAGAGAGTGCTTTCTTGGAATCGTGAACTATATTCTGGAACTACAACATCTCACGCTACATCGACATTATGGACGCTCGCTTGTCTGAATGGTCATGGATGCATGCTAAGGACATTGTGCCACAAACCTATTTTAAGGTCCTGGTAGATCATTTGATGTGCTAGTTTAAGGTCCCAGTAGACCGTGGTATGCTATTTTAAGGTCCTAGTAGACTTCTGTGCTGGTTTAAGGTCCCAACAAACCATTGTGCTAGTTTATCGTCGTAGCGGATGGTGGATGGGCCAGTTTAAAGTCATAGCAGACTATCTGTGCCAGTTTAATGTCATAGTAGACGTGCTTTGCCAATTTTGCATCATGGCGGATGGTCTGTGCTAGTTTAAATTCATGGCAGACTGACTTTGCCAGTTTTATGTCGTAGCAGACAAGCTTTGCCATTTTTATGTCGTAGTAGACATGCTTTGCCAATTTTACATCGTAGCAAATGTTTTGCTTACCTTTCCCATACATCATATGTAGTATGGCGTGCGATACAAGTGATTTACAAGGTTCACAAACTCTTTTCCATCCATGTCTACTAGCTTGAAGGCCCCATTCCTGTAGGCTTTTGTGACCATGAATGGACCTTCCCAATTTGCTAAGAATTTATTCACATGTTCACGGATATCCTTGAGAATGATGTCTCCTTTTTTGACCAACCATTGATGTGGGTTTGCATGATGCTTCTACCATTTCCTATCTTGATAGCGCTCTATGCGGCCATGTGTTTGCATGCACTCCTTCTCTATGGAGTCAAGGTCGATGATCCTTGACTCATTGTTCTAGACTTCGCTCATGACATTTGATAGAATCATTCGAAATGATGGTACCTGCAACTCAAGAGGCAACACCGCTTCAAATCCGTAAACAAGGCTATAAGGTAACTTACTTGTCATCATTCTGCATGTTGTTCTGTAAGCCCATAGCACATAGAGGATTTGCTCATGCCATCACCTCTTGCTATTGTTAAGCTTTTTCTTGAGCAAGTTGATGATGGCGTTGTTCGTAGCTTCTGCCTATCTATTTGCCTGTGGGTAGTATGGCGAGGAGAAAGAATGCCTAATGCCAAGGTCCAAGGTTGCTACAAAAGGATTTGGTTTCCACACTGCTAAACTATGGCCCGTTGTCAGTCACAATTGTCATGGAAAGCCCAAACCTTGTCAATATGTTATCTTATATGAAGTGGCAAACCTATTGGGATGTAGTCTTCCTCAAGGGGATAGCCTCTACCCACTTTGTAAAGTACTCAGTGGCAGTGATAATGAAGCTATTTCCTGTAGAAGACTTAGGTGTGATAGGTCCTAATATGTCTAGTCCCCATAACTGGAATGGCCATGTGATCTATGTCGAGTGCAATTCTGTAGGTGAAACATGTATGATATTTGTGTATCATTGACACGTATCACAAGTTTTAACCTTGGCAAGACATCTCTTTCCATGTGAGGCCAGTAATACCCTAAGCATCTAATCTTCTCCACCATGGTCCTAGGGGCTATGTGTCCTCCACATAGTCCCTCACAGACTTTATTAATAACCTTTTGCACTTGTTTCCCATCTACGCATGCTAGCAATATCCCATCGAAGGAAAGTCTGCACAAGGCATTATCTCCCATCGGTACATATTGCTAGGCATTCTTTCAAATCACATATCTTTGAGTAGATGTCAAACCACGTGGGAGTTTGCCATGTTGCAGATAGGCTTTAATGTTGGTGTACCACTCCTGGGTATCTACAGCACTTATAGAGGTAACATGTACTGCTTGAGTAATGGGCTCCATACACTGGGCTATCGAAGCTGGCAGAGTTGCGAACAGGTGTGGTGGCACATTCAATGCAAGCGTGGCCAAGGCATCTGCTACGGTGTTTTCATTACATGGCACGTGTTGAACATCAGTTGTTACAAACTATTTAAGCAAAATTTTGGCTAGATCACAGTAGGATTGCAGATGAGTAGCTTTGCAGGCATAGACCCCAGTGATTTGATTGACAATGAGTTGTGAATCACTGTGAATCACCAAGTGTTGAATTTTTAGCTCACGTGCCGCTAAGAGGCCCCTGAGGAGTCCTTCGTACTCTACCACGTTTTTCATACAAAGGAACATGAACCGATAAGAAAATGGTTGGATATCCCTAGAGGGGAATGTAATGATGGAAGCTGCACTACCACCCCATGTAGTTGAGGCACTGTCGAAATGCAAAGTTGCCTCAAGATGTAATGGGACAGAGTTGATAGTGCTAACGTGCTCATCAGGGAATTTAGGTTCTATGGTTGCCTTATTGTCAACAGGTGAGGTCATGAGCTGCGTAGCTATGGCCTGTCCTTTTGTCAATGATTGGCTTACATAACGTAAATCGAATTCCACAGTAATGGCCTTCCACTAGGCTATGCTCCTACTTTCGTATATATTGTTCATGATGGCCCGGAGGACATTTCTTTTGCATATGATATTGACTTTGCTATGGAATAGATAATGCCTTCACTTTTTTAATGCAAACACTAGGGCAAGGTAATTTCTCTCCTCATTGTATTTTTCCTCATATGCTATCAATGCATGACTTAGGTAATACACTAGAATGTTAGAGTCGTTGTCTCTTCTTTGACATAATAGTGTTGTGATAGAAGTGTTTGAGGTGCCAAGGTAGATATATAAAGGCTTATCCCGCTGTGGTGGGTAAATAGTTGGGAGGTGTAAAAGCTCTTTCTTCAGGTCATCGAAGGCTTGCTGCCATTGTGTTGTCCATTCTAAGTTAACCCATTTCTTTAGTAAGTGTTGCATGGGGTGTAACTTGTTAGTCAACTTTGATAGAAACCTTCTAATGAACTGTAACCTACCTTGCAACCCACACAATTCTTTAAGGTTTGTAGGAGGTGCTAGATTAACGATGGCCTTGACTTTGGTAGGATCCACTCATATTCCAACCTCCAATACTACAAACCCTAACATGTGTTTGATTTTCACCCCGAAGAAACACTTCTTTGGGTTGAGGCATAATTCATGCATTTGGTAGCATTTTATGACTACCCCTAGATCATTGGGATGATTAGTAGCCTCTTTATATTTGACCACTATGTCATCCACATAGTCATTTAGTGTTTCTAGGAGGTAGTTGCTAAAGATGTATGTCATGGCTCTTTGGTAGGTCACTCTAACGTTTTTGAGACCAAAGGGCATCATAGTATAACAGAAAGTACCCCATGGGGTTATGAAGGTAGTTGTTAACTGATGTTCTAGGTTAATACGAATTTGGTTGTAGCCAGAGAAACCATCCATGAAAGATAACAGAGCATGACCAACCATAGTGTCGATATGTTGATCAATACTCGGTAGGGGAAAGTCATCATTGATCATTTCTTTGTTTAGATCCCGAATGTCTATACAGATTCATATTCCTCCTATTTTCTTAGAAACCACAATGATGTTCAACATCCATTCTGAGTAATCAACTGCAAGGATTAAACCAGCCTAATACAGCTTAGTGATCTCATCACGTATGGCCAATTCGATCTCTGGTTTGATCTTGCGAGCCTTTTTTTGACTGCCTTTATTTATGGGTCTAAGACAATTTTTTGTTGTATAAGCCTCAGATCTAAGCCTGGCATGTCGTTATAGGACCACGTGAATACCTTGATGTTATCCTAAAGAATTTTGGCTACATCTTTGTGCGTTTGCAAATCTAGGAGGGAGCTAAGTTTTAACATTTTTATTCCCCCCCTGGATGTAGTCATAGCCATTTCAATGAGAGGGTCCTCAGTTACATCCATGACCTCTAAATCTAGGGCTTGGACTAGATGTTCAGGCCAGTCTGGGAATGCTTCTAAGGATGCCACAGTGTTATCGGTGGATGATTCCCAGTCTATTGACTCTGGGTTTAGTTGCATTGTAAGCTCACCATGTGGACCTATCAAAGTTAGAGGTGAAGATAGATCATGATGCATAGTCATTCTTGCTCAACCTACCATAGTAAGATAGAAAACCAGGTCAAGTGGTTCCTGATTTTAGCAACAGTGCATGATAAACACTTGCAAAGCAATAATAAGATATGATATTGTCTTTTATGCTACAAGGTGTGCAAACTGCCTTTTTAAGGTCATGGAAGACCGCCTAGATGCATAGTTGTAATTTAAAATTAGTATTTTAAGATCTTTGCATACCACTAATGGGTTACTTCTATAAGTCAAAACTATTAGTTTAAGGTCTTTGCAAACTGCCCAAATGCAGGGTTGTAATCTAAGATTGCTAGTTTAAGGTCTTTGCAGACCACTAACGAGTGCAAGGTTGCAATTCAAGACTACTAGTTTAAGGTCTTTTTGGACCAACTACATGCGTAGTTGTATTTTAAAATCGCTAGTTCAAGGTCTTTGTGGACTGTTAATGAGTTAGGTTACAAAAGTACGTTGCTAGTTTAAGGTGGGATGAAATTCTCAGTTGGGTCCACTTGTAATGAAGCCAATAGTGATGCTATGCTATGGTGAGGGTGCTACGCCATACGAAACATCCCACATTAATCAAGGTGCAAAAATGGTAAGCTCTTTTCACTGCATTGGTTATAAGTAGGGGTTTTACCCCTGGTAAACTTATCATTTTCCCCGTAAGCACACAGAGCCCACACCAAAGTGTAGAGCGATTGCACCAACAAAGAGCAAGGTGACTTAGTGTAGCGAGTAAGAAAGAATCTGCAACCGAGATGATGGTACCCATAAGAGAATGCAAACACCTAGTGCTTGCCAAAGTAGATGAGGTGAAAGACACACTGGGGCATCTATTGCAGGTGCACGTCACAGTACGGGAGGAGGCTCCATCAGCCTGGTAAGTTGCTACGCTACCCTTGTTTTCCAAGTTGTTGTTGATCTTTCTTCTTGTCTTTTTACTTTTTTGTAATGAACCCCACATTTTTTGTTGTCATTTTGGTTACCATTTTTGGCCGTTACACCGCTGCTGTTGCCAATTTGGCTGTGACGTGTGTTGGGACACTATGCTAGGGTTGCATGCAATTTTTCCAAGATCACCATTACTATGACTACCTCACCGTAGAGGTTTAGGTGATCTTGGCAACCTAGCATGTGAATAGCATAGCACACAACCCTCAGGAGGGTTTGGCCACATGCGAGATTTTGACAACAGTAACATGTGTTTAGTGTAGTCTAGTGGAAAAGAGGGTTACGCTACACTAGTTGCAAACAGCTAGTTCCACTATGCTACATGCAAACATCTGCTCATAATGCTAATTTTTTGGCGTCTTGTTGTGTAGGGTGATGCTAAAACCCATTTTAATTATCCTAGAAATCATAGGAGTTCTGTGCTGCCTAAGTGAACTGGTTTCCAACATTCCTCTGCCCCAGGCACATGTGGCATAGTAGGTAGTCTAGTTCTAGGAAGACGTGTGGGAATTCCTACAATTCCTTCTCCAGCACTTTAGTGTGATCATTTGGTCACACTTGTCAACGGAGACAGTAGCTGTAATTACAAAAATGCTGTTTCTCGGGGGTAACTGGGGCATTCTGAAATTCTTGACTGATGGGGAAATCCGGGACGACCAAGCAAGAGGATCCAATTAGTGTCCAAAAGGCTTGAGGCATCTAAGTTGGATCTGGGAAATGCCTAAGTACCAGTGCTATCACCTGTACAACACATTGTTTATTGCCTGTCACATGGGCACCTATTTTCAGAACCCACCAGGAAGCATTTATTTCTCTGGCGGGTGAGTTTTGTGGACGTATTTAGTTATGTGATACATGCTATGCTAGGCAACAATGCTAACAGTATGTGTGCTTCTTTTCATGTGTTACTAGGTTTTATGTCGACAAGACTTGACCTCACGATGATACTGATGCCTTGGCTTTGGCACAGATGGCCTTGTGGGAATTTTCCTCTATCGGGAATGTACGTGCCGGTGTAATAGGCCAATGCAAGGGTGAGTACAAAACCTTTTTAACCTAGTACTCCCAAATTTACGAGAAGTGTAAGAATGCCGATTGGTTGGATGGGGATTGGGCATCCCTTAGGTCAATCACCGTTGAAGATGTATTGGTGGATCTCCCACTATTTCCATAGTCATTTAAGCCTAGTATGCTTGACTATGGATTTATATTTGCATGTTAGAGTGTTGCTCATTTTTTTTCTATGTTTTTTTTGTTAATACTTTTGTTTTTGTTTTTTTTTTGCTAACTGTTATAGTGGGGAAGAAATCCTAGGAGGTCACCATGATCACCTCTAAGCATTGCGAGGCCAACATCTACTTCAGGTATGGGGAGGTCGAAGAGACCCAACGCTGGCTCTGGAACAGGGCCCTAGAGTCACTCACCAACCACCTTCGAGATGTTGGTCTCATGGAGTTATTCCTGGCTATCAACCCAAACGTCCCTGCTACTAAAATTCTTGCCCTAGATGACTCCTTTTCTAAAAGAGCAGACTGGTTCCACACACGTGTGCAAGGCATGCTAGTGGTGTTGGAGATTAACAACCAACTATTCGCAGATCTCTTTGGTGTTCCTACTGATGGCCTCCCTATGGGGGCAAAGATCAAGAAGGAGGCTAACCATTAGGGGGACATTCAGGAGTGGCTAGGGGTAGAGAAGGGGTGCAAGGGGATCCATATTTAGAAGGCTACACTACAAGCATCCAAAATGGTTTACCCTATCTTTCATGCCCATCCTTTCCCTAAGCTACTATCCAAAGGAAAGATCATTGGGATCGAGCAAACTTGGATAATGAGAGAGGTCATGGAAGAGGGGGCCCATTACAATTGGGCCAAGCACCTCTACAAGGGTCTGCAAGTTGAAATGGTTAAGCTTCGTAAGAAACCTGAATCCTATTTCAATGTGCATCATGCCTTATTTGTGGCCTACTTGCGATGCTTTGCCGAATTCTTGGTAGTTTGTGAGAATGTAGTCTGGATGTTGCAAGATCGCAACCATATTTCCGAATCATGGATTTGCTAAGTCTTCTGTTGCACCCGATCCCAGGATCCCTATGGGGGCAAAGATCAAGAAGGAGGCTAACCATTAGGGGGACATTCAGGAGTGGCTAGGGGCAGAGAAGGGGTGCAAGGGGATCCATATTGAGAAGGCTACGCTACAAGCGTCCAAAATGGTTTACCCTATCTTTCGTGCCCATGCTTTCCCTAAGATACTATCCAAAGGAAAGATCATTGGGATCGAGCAAACTTGGATAATGAGAGAGGTCATGGAAGAGGGGGCCCATTACAATTGGGCCAAACACCTCTGTAAGGGTCTGCAGGCTGAAATGGTCAAGCTTCGTAAGAAACCTGAATCCTATTTCAATGTGCATCATGCCTTATTTGTGGCCTACTTGCGATGCTTTGCCAAATTCTTGGTAGTTTGTGAGAATGGAGTCTGGATGTTGCAAGATCGCAACCATATTTCCAAATCATGGATTTTCCAAGTCTTCTGTACCACCCGATCCCAGGATCCCCCAAAAGCTATTGGGGAGTCATTTCCAATCACAACAAGGGATCGTATGGCACGTAATTTCCATGGCCAAGATAGCTTAGGAGAGGTACCCCCTGCTACCATGGGTAGCATGTCAAAGGGAAAATGGCTCATTGCTGAGACAGTGGCCATCAAATTGCAGTGAAAAAGGCCTTGCCTGGTTGACCAGCCTCCCCGTACGAATGAAGAAGGAAGGCAGAAACTACGATTTAAGCTTCACAGAATGCAACCTCCCATTGGTAAATTATTTCATTATTTTTATTTTTTATTTTTTTTTTGACACTTGTTACTCCATGCTATGCTAGGTAGCATAGCACAGTGTAGTAGTTGTTTCATGTTAGTACATTTTTGCCTAATGCAACCATATTTTGTTGGCAAAGGAAGAAGAAGAAGAAGAAGAAGGTGAAGAAGAGGTCATGGGCCCCACAATAGGAGCAACTAATAAAGATGTAGGGGCCCCAACCATGGAGGAAAGGGCCTCGATCAAGGAAGAAGGAGCTCCTGCTGCAAAGGAAAGGGCTCCCGTGAATAAAGAGATTTCTCTTGCTAATGAGGAGGAAATTCTTGGTGATGAGGAGGACACTCTTGCTAATGAGGAGGACTCTCCTATCAACGAGGAAGAGGTTGGTGCTAGAAAAAGAATGGCATTAGCAAATAAAGAAGAGGCCCTTCTCAACCGGAGAGAGGCCTCTACAAATGATCCCTTCACTGAATGTAGCTCTACGCTAGAAGAAGAGATGAACGTGGGGGAAACTACCATGGTGTTGATCTAGCTAGAAGGAGGGGAGCTACAACTCGATGCTAGTAATTTTGACTACATTTTTGATTGTGTGTCAATGGGCACCCCCCCCCTCCCCCGCCCCACTATCACCCTTGAGGGTTTGCTGGGTAGGAGCTTTACACTTTCATTTGTATTGCTCATCAGGTTCATTGTAGTCCTCTTGATCATAACTGACACATTTTATTATGCAGCAAACACCACTCCCGATACTGCAGGTCCTTCTTCAATCCATGTGAGACCATGGGTCGAGACCCCTGATAAATTTACCTTTATGGAAGGGGTGGTTAATGACATGATCAACCGTCTAAAGTGTGTCGATCTAGAAATGGGTAAGTGAAGTGGCTATGCTAGGATTCTTTAGCTTACTAGACTTTACTATGCTAACCTGCTAAACTTTGCTACACTAACCTACTAACCTTTGTTATGGTAACTTGCTAACCTTTACTACGCCAACATGACTCATGCTCTTTATGTGTCATTGATAGCCTCCTACCTCAAGTGAGACCCAAAGCAAGTAGTTAAGGTTGACACTATGCTTCTTTTTCCACCAGAAGTGACCGAGGTACCTCGTCGCATATACGACGAGGTTAGCGAATGTGCTTTATACTCAGCACGCTCCTTGCGGGAGTGCAGGTGTACAAATGAAGACCTATGGAAATTAGTCCAGAGGCTTGAGAAAGAGAAGGTGAGTCTAACAGCCAATGTGGGAGACATCCACTCCAAAAATGAATTCCTTTTGGTGCAGGATACCAATGATGGCAGTTGACACATGGCCATCATTGATTATGCAAGATATAAAACAGTTGTGCGATGCAACAACGAGGCCACTCGGGAAATAATAGAGCAGCGAATGAAAATGGACTTGTTAGCCCAGAAGAACCAAGACTGGAAAGATTATAGCACAAGAGTTTACAAGTGGAGGTAGTCCTAGAAAAACCACAAGAATATGTATAAACTTGAACATGCTGCCTATCATAAATAATATTAGGACGCTTCTATAAAGCTGTATACACATGAAGCATTCCTTGATGTCATTAGTGCTTCTAGGGCTTACGACAAATCCTTGCAACAAGTGACGGTCATTGAATCTCCTGAACAAGAAGTGACTTTCCCAGTGGGTGGGACAACCACTGCCTCCTTTTCTCTAGGGCCACCTAGGTGGATGGTTGTTGAGAAGGAGAAGGTTACAGCAGACGCTGACTTGGGCGATAGGTATTGGGCAGATATTACTGAAGAGGTGGTCTGGAAATGCCTCAGGACTGGCTTGGATCGCATACCCCCTGAGATAGATGTGGGACCATCTTGACTTAGTCACCTTTTCTTTTATTTTTTGATGCAACAATTTATTTTATTCTAGCTTTTATCATGACTCTAGCGAACTACTTTTTATGACACAAAATCCTGATGAAGATGAAAGATCCTTTGAGGATGGGAACGATGATGCAGCAGAAGATGATGAAGGAGAATATGATGCATGAGAGCAAGGGATATTTTTTGTATTATTTTGATTTCAAAAATATATTGTAAACATTATTTGATGAATACTGTAAGTGAAAAATGAATTACAACAAGATTCATCTTATTCTGGCTTTTTATGTTTTTCTTTTTACCTTAGTTTTAGGAAATTTTAGGCCATGGAAGGGACATAAGAGAAAATGTTTTTTGCTAGTTTTAGACCTTAGCATGCTGTAGTGGTTTTAAAAGGAAAATTTTTCCAGTTTTAGGCCTTAGTAGGCCGTAACGGTTTTAAGGGCAAAATTTTTGCGAGTTTTAGGCCTTAGTGGGCCGAAGTGGAATGCAGATGAAGGAAATGTGAATGATTTAAAGAGTGGGTTAGACATGTAGTGTAGATGAGTGAATATTTAGCAAACAAGGTATAAATGCATAATGGGGTTAATTGGGTAAGAAGCAGTGGAGTTGCTATTCTACACGAGTAACAATTATTCTCACAACTACTTCTTAACCCATCATGGGTTTGGGGATGCGTAAGGCTGAGAGACTTTATTACAATATTCTTCTACATCATCGTCTATCACTTTAAAAGGTAACTCAGCCCATGCAGGTTTATTTTCTGAGTTGGTATCTTAGGCCAACTGTTTTGTCGGATAGTTAGTGGCAACAGAAATAGGTGCCTCATTCTCAAAGGTTATGACCTCTAAACCTTGCTCCATGTCTATTTTGTTTATCGTCTAAGTTGTTACCTCATCACCATGTATTACCACCTCTCTGTTTGCATAGGGTAGATGGATTTCTTGATGTATGGGTGAAGAGACGACCCTAAGTTGGGCTAACCATGATCTCCCTAGGATCAGGTTAAACCAAGGCATCTCTTCCACCATGATAAATATTGCATTTTTGGGGAACTGGTCCCCTGCCACAAACTTGATGTAGACAGTGCCTTTCACCACTACTTGCACCCCATTAAATGACTTCAGGAATGACGTTGTTGTGGGTTTGATCAAGTCTACCAAACACATCTTGTCCACTATCAAGAATGGGATGACGTTCATAGCAGCCCCATCATCAATGTGTACTCTTCGGATCTTATGTTGGCTGACCCGAAATGTGATGAACAGGGGCACTATCATCACCTAACCCTTTTCAAGGTCTTCCTTAATGGACTCATCATAGAAGGTCAATTGGCACGATCGTGGTTCTTCAGGCATAGGAGGAAGCATGACCAAATGGATCACTTTCTCTTCCACTGGCATGTTCTCGTCAATAGGTATGGCTATCAACATGTGAACTAGAGCCTCGTGATGTGCGGTGGAAGTCATTACTAGGTCGTACAGACTCAACATTTTTTTCTTCTATTTTAGAGCCTGTTTCACTTGAGTAAGAGCACTTAGGAGATCTTTCCCACCTTCCTGCTGTTTACTTTCCTTCTCTTCTTCCATTCATCCTAGAAGATGATTTTCCCAAGGGGTAGTGTTGGGTTTAGGGTTGAACCCTTTTGGGCAAGGTGTAGATGACCGTGCACGCATGGAAGTGTTAACTTTTGGTGACAAGGCAGGCATAGATGCAAAGGATGAGGAGGTAGGCTTGGAAGGACCTAGGGCGGTACATTCCACATCCATTTCACTTGTCAAATGATCTTCCTGCTTCCTTGAACAGGAAGGCTATGATGCCACCTTATGAAAGTTTTGTGGGATGGGGGCAGTTAAATGTGTTGGTCCCTTGATGACGAATGGAGCTCGTGGCATCAGTGCAAATGTTGGTGTGGTTGTTGCTACAGAAGGTGCAAGGGCAGATGTCTGAGGAGGGACCCTAAGGAAAAACTATTGTTGTAGCATTATTCGTGCCATTGTTGGTGTGGCTATGCTATGTTGAGATATGTGAACCATAAATGACGACTATCGCAGTTCTGGATTACGATCCACGCCAATAGTATTGATGACATACCCCACATTGTTAGCATTGAGGGGGTCCTTGTAAATGTGCATGGATTGATTCTTAGGGCAGACGAGCTTGCTTTCATCCAACACAAATTTCCCTTGATCAATCATCCATTGAATGTCATCTTTTAAGGCCAGAGAGTAATCTATGTCATGACCACAGAGTTGGTGGTAATCACAGAACCGTTTCAGCCTGAAATTCTAAGGAGTTCCTAAGGAGTTCACAATACCGTTGATGTCTTTTTCTTGCCTCCTATAACATCCTCTTGTGTTGAATATACCCTGCTCCCAGTAGTTGCTTCAGAAGTTTTGAAGGCTTGATGAGAAGAAAGGTATATTTAGAGTGATCTTTACACTGAAAATTAGGCTTAGATGGGGTGAATGCTTTAGGTGCCGATGTGGATGGCTGATCCACATTGCCTGGGTTGGGTGCAAGGTTAGTTGGCGTAGCGGCCACCTTCTTCTTATTCTTGTTGTTGGGCTTGGCTTCATTTGCCATAGCGGCCACTATGGCTTTGTAGCCTTGCCCTTATCTTTTTCCTTCTTTGTAAACGTGTTCTTATATGAAACATAGGCTAAATCCTTACTTTCCTCAGCCATGTCTTGTATGCTTTTGGTCTGGGTGAAAGCTTCACTAAGGGTTCATGGAGCAAGATAGTATAGTTTGGACTTAATAAAGTCATTCACTACACCCTTAAAGATGGCTAGTAGATGGGCCTCTGTGATAGGCTTGTGGATCTCATTAAGGGTGGTGCTCCACTGCTGTATGAATTTTTGGACTAGCTCTAGGGGATCTTGCTTCATGCTCATTAACTGATCCAACATAACCTCTGGTCTCAAGTTATACTTGAAATGAGTTACGAACTACATCAACAGCTCTTCTAGGGTTGAGATAGAAGAGCGTGGGAGCACACGGTACTAGTCTAATGCTTTTCCCATCAGAGACATGGCAAAGATGTGGCTGATTGTATGTGGCCATTGTTGCAAAAGAAGGGACTCAGATCTAAATGTTATGAGATGCATGTTGGGATCGCCCTCCCCATTGTATTTTGTAAAGTGGGGGAGTGGCATCCCAGGGAGTAATGTTAGCATGGGGACTACTGAGCTGATGGGATCATCATGGTAGAAATCCATGATCTACACCGTGTCAGAACTAGTGGCTTTGAGGCATTTAACCTCTTTAGTAAGGGTCTAGATAAGTTGAAATGCTTGATCTAGACCTGGGGGTAACATAGACGATTAAGGAGCTACGGCGGCAGCCACCATTGGTGTTGTGGTAGGGGCAATAGCCTAGCTCATAGGTGGTGCCATTGGAGTGGCCCCTACAAAAGGTGCTTCTTATGCTTTCCGTCACCCAGTGGGTGGTGCTAGTGGAGCAGCGGCTACTAGTGGCACCGTAGGGTAGGTTTCTTATGCGATTTGTGGGGCAAACCACAATCCCATGCTTGGTTGTACTATTTGCGGGACCTGGTACGCTTGACGGTGAGCGTAGTGTGACATTTATGAGGGTTTCAAAGCAGGGGGTAAGTGAATAGGGTGCACCACGTGGTTGGGGGTGGACCTACTTCTGATGGAGGAATGGGTGTAGATGCCAGAATGGATGCAAAAATTTTATGCAATTGCGATGTAGGTACCATATGGACGTAGGGTAGGGTAGCCATGATCGATGCGTGGTACAATGCAGGCATGGTTTGGAAAAAAGATTGAGGAAGGGTAGTGCTTGGAAATGAGATGGAGGGATAGGCATGTTGATACACTGAGTGCATGGCATCACTACCCATTGCCAATGAAAGTGCGGGTTGCGATGGTGCAAACGTAATCATGAAGGGAGCATTCGTAAAGAGCGAGTTCGACCAAAAAGGCAAGGTGGGAGGGATAATCACAGGGTTAGTTTGACCCCCACCCTCAGAATGGGAATCCAGTTCCTCTTGTCTATCTTGGAAAGCCTCGTCATAGTGGGATGCCGTGTCTTGATGTTCCCTAGGCCTACTTGTCCATATCAGCTGATCTAAGGTCCACTGATACGTTTGCGTGAGAGGAATGGAAATGCTAGGAGTGGAAATAAATTCCCTCCCATTTTGGTAAATGAACTCGAAGTTACATTTTTCTTTAAGTTTTTGGGTGTCTAAGGGCAGATTTTCATGGACCTTAGTGCAGAGAAAATTGTAAAGCTTAGTTTGTTGTACCAAGCTCTCAGGTGATCAGTTTTGGATCTTGAGAGATCAGCGTGGCCCTAGTACTGGGCAAGGCGGTTTTTCAGAAACTGTGGTGCTCTGAACTGAAAAGGGGACCTCAAGGTTTAAGGTAGCAACAATAGTGGTTGAGAAAATCATTTTTCCAGGTTAAAAAATGATTTGCGAGCAAGAAAAAAGAAGAGAGATCAAGAGGCAATCAGAGGCTTTTTGTCCTATAGGATGCAGTTATAGATGCAGTTATTTTGCTTATAGTGTAGCATAGTGTAGCACCTTGCATCATCCAAATTCTGACTTTTTTACCTTGCACTAACATCTTGGTAAAACTTGTTTTTAGACACTTGATTGATTTTTCAAAGGCTTGCTATGCTGCACGGCGTAGCAGACTTCTCCACTAGAAAACTTGCCAAATTATTTTGCCCATCCTAAGCACCATCAACAACTCCTAGCATAGTTTCTAGTTAGCCTGTCAACTAGGTGAATTGCCCAGGTGGACGAGCCGGAGAGTACATCAGGCTTGCCAGTCCTGGAGGTAGAAAACTTGCTAGACTACACAGTCTATCTTCAGTGTTTACGCCTCATTGCTCAATGATCATGATGCTACATTTGCCTAAGTCCTTGCCTAATTTTCAAGACCCTGGTGAAGCAAAAGTGCCTTGAAATATTATGGTGTTTCATATATTAACTAAGTATATGAAAAGTAAATTACATGTAAAGTAAATCTAATCTAAGTCAATGTGCTACAATATTTAAGAATCAATCTTGATCTTATTATCATTCATGAAATCTATCTAGGTACACTGCCACTCAAATAATATGTCGTACAACTAACTTAGGTCCATACTACAGGCACTCACTAATTGTTCTTTAAGACTATGGAATAAAACTACAAGAGTTTTACTACTCTATTGATAAAGGAATGGGATGAATCATGCATCCAAGTGTTGTATTTATAGGTAGGAATGCATCCCACGATATCTTATATCTGATATCAAAACTTGTGCTCTGATATCAGGGCTAAGATATCAGATCCTTGATATTAGATATCTAATGTTGATTACCCAATATAGAGGATAAGGGGAGTGTTGATGTTTCACCTCAAGTGTTGCTTCTGAGGTATGACTTAATTGAAAGAGTTTGGAGGTCTAGGAGGCAAGGGTGGCATGGTGGGTTGGAGGAGTTATGTGTAGAAGACTTGTTTTCATGAGGATTGTGTGTAGGCTAGATAGAATATTAAGAATGCAAAGAAGAGTCACAAAGAAAGACGAGTTAAGGCATATAAATGCTTTATTATAACCAAGAGAATAAAATTTATCAGGAAGCAACATGAGTATTTTGCTTACATTAATAAGGAGGCTAGGAAATTTTGGTAATATTTCTGTCATGAAGCATTTATCAAGTACATTTTAGATAAAATCATTCCACTTTTGATCACTTAGTTACTCTAAGAAACTACATGGAGTTTTTAATAATACCTTATAAAAAATATTTTATTTATTTTATTAAATTTGCAAAAGCACATGATTTAGTGGTTCATACAAAACTATGGCTACACTTGCATAAAATTGGCCTCCCTCTCAATTTTATTGTAGTAGCTCAAAGAATTTATGAGGAAGTGATTTAAATTAAAGTTAAGCAAAGTTGTATACCTTCTCCAACTCTCTTTGGTATCTTTATATATGGAATGCAGGAATGGTTATGCAATAGGCAAGATAGTAATGCTATCAAAATTGGATTCCAGCAACTGATCCTTCTTTTATATGTAGATGATGCTAGCTTGATCTCCACTATGATAGAAGGTATGAAAAATGCATTGCAAATTATAGAAAATGACTATCACTCATCTAGTCTTCAAGTGAATGTAGATAAAACCAAATTGATGATCTAGGATACAAGAAATACCTATTATAACTTCTATTTTGAAGGTACTAATATACAAATAGTACATCCTTTTAAATATTTGGGTCTCATTTATATGAAAAATTACATGTAGGAAAAGCACATTAAAATAAAAATAGTTGAAGTCTTCAAGGCTTTATGTGCTTTTAAAAATAAGTATAAGTATTTAGGACTCTAGACTTAAAATTTTAAAAAACATGTTTTTTAGACTATCATCTATCCTACCATTTTTTATAGATGTGTTGTTTCGGAACTTGGACTCAGTACTAAACTTTGGAAAGATATTGAAAGAGTGCAAAAAAAATTTCTTCTTGATGAATTGAAGGTAAAGACCCAAACAACTTACTCAATGTTATTATGTGAATAAGATTTATCACCTTTAGAAGTAAAAGCCTTATGC
Organism: Gnetum montanum; assembly: GCA_015680685.1. Classification (NCBI taxonomy): domain Eukaryota; kingdom Viridiplantae; phylum Streptophyta; class Gnetopsida; order Gnetales; family Gnetaceae; genus Gnetum; species Gnetum montanum. The sequence continues at coordinate 82,695 of MNCI01003850.1, forward strand.
CAATTTATTACATGCACTCATAGCTTGCATATCTTAAGGTAAGAAAAATTTTATAAAGTAGTTCTTGAGGATTCATGTGATAATGGATGGTATTTTTTATTAAGGTTGTTGATATTTAGATCACAAGGCCTAAGAAACTAGAAATATTTTGATATCTATTACAACATAAATTAAAGAACATACAGGTTGAAGCACATCATGAATATTGCAATGTTCATGGCATTACTCATAATAAATACATATTAAACATAAGCAATGATAAACATAGAAAAGTAATATTAAGTAACAGATTTTTGTTATTATATTTCACACATTCTACACTAGAAAGAACCAAAATCAACACTTATATAGGTTAATAGGAATGATCATGTTGATAGCATGAATAAACATAATGAGTAAATACTATCGAAAAGATTTAAATAATTGAATTACTTATAACAAACCTTAACTAACAAGCACTAACACTATGACAATGTACGACAAATATACATGGCTTTAATAATATAAACCTTGTTTGACATGTTGAGCTTGATAAAATATATCAAATCTTTAATACAAACCCTCAAGTTTAACATGGGAAATTACAATGTTGCTTTATTGTCTAAAACCAAATCGATAACATTCATAAAATGAGTGATAAGGAAAGAATTCACTTCATAAATAGTCTCCACAATATTACATAAATTGGAGATTTATAAGCATAATCAACAATTGTAGATGAGTGCTCTAAAGTGGAATTTCCTTTAAGAAAATGTATTTCATTATGAGCATTGGATGACCACAAAAACTACTAGTTATATCTCTAATTAGTCAAGATAATATTACTATAAGTACAAGATCATGGTGAGGAAACTTTCCTTTCTAAACTAATGCTACAAATTATTTAGGTTATTTTTAAATAGTTTTTAAAATGCATTGAAAATTACTAGAGATATCATGGTAAATTAAAAGTTTAATAACATCACTATTTAACACAAGAGGTTATAAGTAAGTAAATATGGATAAGAAAATTTAATAACTTGAACCATCAATCGATAAATAAGTTTATATATACTTTCATCAAATTATCAAAAAATTTTGATGATGATTTAGGCTATAATTTTGAAATATAATACTTCATCATGGACCTTTTAGGAATTCTGAAGTTTCAAAGGACTATCATGGAACATCTTGAGTTAATTCCTTCACCTCTTGACTAGAAAACATTTTCTTAATCTCAACTTGAACTTCATTATAAGGTGCCATAAGTGATGGTGGCATCACAGTGATAACAAGTTGAAGCTCATAGTCCTTGCCTAAGGTAGATTTTCATAATTTCTTATAGTGAGCTATAAAATTTTCATTCATAAACTATTCCTATAGATCTCTCACTATGAAATCGAATTTCTTCCATTCTTGATCAAAAGTTTCTAATAGCTTATTGATGAATTATGTGTTAACTAGCTTTAATATTGAATATCTGATATCAGAGCCTCGATATTGGATACCTAATGTTGAAGCCCAAGATGTGACATCAAATATCCAATATCATGAGCTATATGTTGGCCTATAAATATAGTGCTTGGGCTCATGATTTTCATATCAATTTTTGTTATAGATAGTGAAGCTCTTGTAGTTTGTTTTCTCTAGAGTTAGAATATCTTTTGAGTGCCTGTAGAAGGAGTCTGAGTATGTATGGATCTTTGTTTGAGCACTAATGTACCTAAGCATTGTAGTGTGATAGGAATAGAAATGAACCCTTTTGATCATCCTTGTAGCATTGAAAATAGATTAAAATTTTCTTGATATATTTAATATTCATGCACTTTATTTTCATGCACTTCATTTCAATGTGCTTTAATTATTTAATTAATTTCTAGTTATTAATGAACACAAGCATGCCCATCTCAAAAATACATGTAGCACTTGGTAACCCAACAATGCTTAACGTTTCGTAGCCCAATAGCACTATACATGTTTAGGATGTGTTTGAAAAGTTAGAATAGTACTTGTGTTAGGCTAGCTAGGCAACAGAATAATTACATATTAAATTCCTCTACCTTCCATTCTTGTTGTAGGCAATTAAACTTACAAAATATAAAATGATAAAAATCATGTGTCTTAATTACACTTAAATCATATACCTAAACTTCACAAGTGTAGTTGGGAAGACAATGAATGTTCTTAATGCCCATTTCACTTCTTAGAGAATTAGTGCACTGATGAACTACAGGTCCATGTAATTTGACTAGATTGCATGTAAATGCCTTCATGATTCATATGATTGCACATAGGGGGTACCTTGTCACTCATCATTGGCACCATTGTCAGGGACATTTTGGTTGTTTCATGTGCTATCTAGGATTTAGTGAAAATTATTCAAATCATTGGAATGAATCTTAGAGTCATATCACATCTTAAGATTACTTCACCAATTTTAAGAAGCACACTATGATTTTTATTTTTCTAACATAGAATGTCTTCTTCTCATAGGATCGATTCTTTGCCCAAGTCTAACGGAGTACATCCACCGAAGCCTTAGTAATATGGAGTGGTATATGCTCATCTTGATGAGCATGTACTAAATTTCACCTTCATCCTATACCAAGATGAATAGCTATGGTGGCATGACATGGAGGGCAAGATTGTGTTGTTGCCCAATCAATTCGTTCCTACAATGCTACAAGAAATGCTTATATGATGGGGTCTCCAAGGACTTCATCTTTAGTACGTGGTGTAGGATACTAATGCTAGGGATTATCATCCCACCAAGGCACAATGTCTCAGAGATCGTAAGCTAGAACAACATTATGAATCTATGAAGGGAAGAGGATTTAATGATTTTCCATTCCTACTATACCAAAAATACGATGGAGAGTCCTTCTTTGAGGGTTTTCCATTTAATAGAATTCCTCTTTTTAACTTTAGTGAAGGAGGTCAAAACCATAACTTTCAGTCTACAATTCACAATCCTAGTTCTAGTAAGAATGGATCCAATTACAAGGAAGGATCCAAAGAGGCAATTCAAGGTAGGGATGTAGACAAGAAACAAGATCATGATCATGGTCACGAGCATCGAAGAGTGGTAGTAGGCATCATGATGGTGCTAGTCCTTCTTCCTCTTTACCTTCATCATCATCTTCTCCTTCTTTTATCTCTGATCATAGTCATAGGGGATGAGACCATGATAGAGGTGACTGATAGGACTAAAATGATCAAAGGGGTCATCGAGCAAGGCAAGACCAAAGGTGTAGGCATTTAAAAGGGACACAATGCCATGAACAAAGGGGTGGCAGAGGGAATTTTAGGCACCAAAATCAAGACCTTGATGAGCCTTTACTTGCTACCCAAATTATGCTAAACATTGTAGAGGTAGTACGGATTCCAACAAGGCATGTAAAGGATAGTCGGATCAAAAGGCTAGATATGAACAATATCCCTAGGTTCAAAGGCAGATATAGATTAGATCCGTAGAACCATCTCCAAGATTTTCAAGATGCACATTTCTTCCAAAATATAGAGAATGAGTGATAAAAACTTAATTTTTTCCCAAGGATACTCATTAAAGAAGCAGAAAACTAGTACCAATCCTTAGAACCAAAATCTATTAGACAATGGAGTACAATGCTTGAATTGTTTAATGACAAATATCAAACATACTCCAAAATGTCCAACTTAAGAAGACAAATCCAAGGATGGAAACAAAGAATATGTAAACCCTTGGATGCCACCATTGGCCAATACTATTCCTTAATGCATAGATGTCTTAGGCATGGTTATTCTCAACTAGATCAACTCTGCCACATTGTAGACAGGCTTTGATCTAAAATGAGGAGAAGCCTTGATGTCTATCCCAAAGGGAGACTGTTAGAATTAAGCATACATCACATACAAAGATTGATTGAGTAGGTAGCTAAAGAGGAAGATGAATTGAGAAAATGAGAAAGTGGAGGAGAGTATAATCGTGATCCTTCCATTTATAAGAGGGAGGTTCGATTTTGTGATAATGACGAAGAATCAACACTTGATGAGGTGGTGAATAGGAAAGTCTTTCCACTTAAAAATTTTCAATTTTAAATTATGGAAAATGTTGATCAATTATAATATTCCATGAATAGAAAATTTCAAGCTATCCTAAAAATTGTTGAAGAGTCCAAAGAACAAGATAGTGATCGTGAGCACAGAAGGTGTAAGGAAGTTGAATGTGCCTATCAAAGAGATAAGGGAAAGATTGTTGCAATAGAAGAAGTTGTGAATAGAAAATTAGATTATGGTGAGTGTGATTTATACCTATATGAACATCCAGTGTCACACTTACAAGAGTCTAGGGTGTATGCTTTAAATCCATGACTCACACAAAGGTAAACACCTAGACGATAACCTTACTCTCAAGGTAATCCTAGGCACTTCTAGTAGCAACAATAATATTATCCAAGTGGAACTCCATTGCAACCATATGAGCAATATCAATAGTGGTAGAAACCATAGTCATGGATGCTAGCATAACCAAGGAAACAATACCCTTATTGATAACCTGATGCATATGTGTATTATATTCAATAACCCTTATCTCCACATGACTCCTCCAGTCACATTTTTACTTTCCAATCTCACTACCATCCTTTTGATTATTATTGAGCTCATTCTCCACATGCAAGAAGGAAGAACACCTCTTACCCTTATCCTTCTCTTATTCCTACACATCTTCTTCCTTCCTTAGCATAGCTACCACCTACTCCACCTACGCAAGGTGAACTCCCAACTCAACTGCAACAACACAATGCTAACAAGACTATTAATTTATAATCGGTTCATCAACCGAGTGGTTCAGATACTTGATCAAAGAAAAGACATTTCTTCTAATCATGCTATCCACCTAAGCCCTCAAATACACCTACGATTGACAATCCTATTCCTTTGTCTTTCTCTATTTCAAATTCCTTCGAGTCCCCTTCAAACCAAACATCATCTAAGATCCATACTGTGATGCTTAATCATATCATATCTAATTAGATTCATGTTGAAAACCTTCCTAGGAAGTTATCAGATCTTGGAAGTCCTCTGATTTATTTGTAGATTGCTAGGAACAAACCATGTAAGGCTCTTTTTTATTCTAGTTCTTGTGTTAACTTGATCTCTCATGAGATGTGTGCTACATGAAACCTGCCTCCTTTAAAGAAGTGTAATATCATTTTAGAATTGGTAGACCAATCCATCACTATTCCATTGGGACTAGTAGAAAACATCATGACCATTATCTATGGGTGATCTTATCCTATTGATTTCCTAGTGATCAACATGGAGAACAACAAAGGAAACTTCCCAATCATCATGGAAAGGGCATGGCTAAGCACTATTGATGCAAGAATTGACATCAGAGATATTTCCCTTGAAATATCCTAAGAAAATGCATTCAAAAAGATCAAGAAAAAGTGAGTTCCATGCATCGCATATAACAATATAGGGTGCAATTATGTGTAGAAACTCTAGCTAGTGAAACAAACATCCATTTCTGCATGCAAGAAATGTACACTAAAAGTATAAATTCAAAGGTGTCTATACGCCACAACTAGAAAACAAGAGGGAACCCAATGATTGACCATTGATTTTGAGAGTAGAACACTTTGCATGGAACCATATGAGATCCTGACATGCACATATGTCATAGGAATGAATGAACTAGAGCAAGTTCATCACCAACTCTCTGATGATGCAAATGATGATACTTACTAGGAAGAGTCGAAAATTCCTAAAAATTCCAAGAAGGAGCCCCTTGAACTAAAAAATCTACCAACAATCATGGAATATGTGTTCTTAAAAAATATTCGAGCCTTTTCCTGGTCATATCCTGAACTTACAGGGATTGATCCTAGGATATGCCAACATCGTATCTACACTAATCTGACCATGAAGCCAAAAGAGGCAACCATAGAGGTGATTGAACCCCAAATTGAAGCATATCATCAAGGAAGAAATTGAAAAACTCCTCAAGGAAAGGTTCATTTATCCCATTGCAGATAGCGAGTGGGTTAGTCCACCCGTGATTATGCCAAAGAAAGGTGGTAAGTGGCGAGTCTACATTGATTTTTGACTACTGAGTATGACAACATTCAAGGATCACTTTATATTACCATTTGTTGATTAGGTGTTAGACACAATATTCGAGCATTGCTACTATAGTTTTCTGCATGGTTATAGTTTCTATAACCAAATCTAGATCACGTCAAAGGACCAAGCCAAAACAAAATTCACAAGTCCCTTGGGGACTTTTGCATATCACAAGATGCCTTTTGGTCTATGTAATGCCCCTGCTACATTCCACCACTTAGTTGTAAGAATTTTTTAATAGTAAATTGGTAGTGGTATGGTAGTATTCATGGATGACTTCTCCACTTTCAGAGCTACATTTGAGCAAGCCTTGGACCACATTGAGCAAGCACTACCTTGATGTGTTAAGACAAACCTTAGGATCAACTAGTAAAAAATTACCTGATGATCTAGGAATCCATTGTATTGGGGCATAGAACATCACAACTAGGAATTAAGGTTGACCCCAAAAAATAAGGGTCATCCAAGAAATAACCTACCAACTAGAAACTATCAAATATGTTCAGTCATTCCTTGGACATACTAGATAATACCAATGATTCATATAGAATTTCTCTAAAATTACAAAATCATTGGTGGAGATGACAAAGAAAGATGCTTCATTTGTTTGGATCGTGGAATGCAAACAAGAATTCCAATAGCTAAAAGAGACACTTGTAGAAACTCCAATCCTACAAGAACCTGACTAGTCTAGATTGTTTCATGTTATGATAGATGTATCAAATTATGTCTTGGGAGCTATGCTTACATAGATGGATGACAAGAAATGTCCATATTACATCCACTATGCTAGCCAAAGCATTTCGGATGCACAATTGAACTACACCACTACAAAAAAGACCTAATGGAAGTAGTGTTTTCTTTAGAAAAGTTCAGGCATTATGTGCTTGAATACAAACTATTTGTGCACATAGATCATAGTGCCATCTACTTATTAATGAACAAGCCAACGATGAACCCCCATGTCATATGGTGGCTAGTGATCTTACAAGAATTCGATCTCATGATGGTAGATTGAAAGAGCATTGAGAATGTGGTTGCTAGCCACTTGTCTTGGTTACAATGGGACAATAAAGAGGAGGAGAACCAACTATCTGATATGTTTCCTAATGAACTCCTCTTTGTTGAGGCTATAACTAAATAATTACCCAATGATCCTAATTGGTATGATGACATTCTTACCTATCTTCACACCCAAGAGATGCCATAAGGATTGGACCATTGGAAGAAACATCAATTTCTTCACTAGGTAAAACACTTCATGGAGATCAATGGACACCTCTACAAGGTGTGTGCCAATGATCTAGTTCATTGGTGGGTCCCTGATGCTAATTAATTAGGAATTTTAAAAAACACTCATGAAGGTCCATTTAGAGGCCACTATGCTGGGAGACGCACGGCCATTAAAATCTTGTTGGTAGGGTACTATTGGCCAATAATTTTTATGTATGCTTATCAATATGTCCACTTTTGTGAACACTGCCAAGGAGATGATGGAATGACTACTTGAATGGAGGGACCTCAACAATGGATTCAACTACTAGTACCCTTCAACATATGGAACATTGGTTTTATGGGTCCTATCACATCCATGTCAAATAGAAAGGCATACATCATAGTTGCTATTGACTATTGTATGAAATGGCCAAAAGCAATAGTCGTCACCAACTATACATTTTCTGATGCTACTTTGTTCATACAACAAAATGTTGTAAATAGGTTTGGTATGCCACATGTATTAATTTCTAATAATGGAACTCACTTTATAGGCACTACTTTTCAGAAGTTCATGCAATGCTTGGGGGTTGAACATAAACTCACAACATCCTATCACCCCCAAGCCAATGGTTAAGCTAAAGTCACCAATAGGGAAATCACAAGGATTCTAACAAGAACTGTTAGCAAATATAGGAAAGACTAAAGTACAAAACTCAATGATGCCTTTTGTGCCTACTTCTCAACATGGAAACTTCCTATAGGGTACTCTCCCTATGAGCTTGTGTACAGCAAATTACCAACACTTGCTATGTAATCTAAGATTTGTACACTTTCAATAGCATGTAACCTTAACCTTGACTTGAGTCTAGCACAAAAAGAAAGATTGATGAATCTCAACTTGCTAGATAAAAACTGATTAGTGGCTCTATCATCTAATAATTCGCACAAGGCATACAATAAAAGGTGCCATAACCTTAAAATCAGAAAAGTCAAACTTTAACTAGAAGACAAGGATCTCTACTAGAACCCCACACATGTACCTCAATGAACCAAGTTCCAGATATTGTGAAAAGTACCTTATATAATTTACGAAAGTTTTAATTTTAGGGCCATGATGATCTACAAACCTGAGAGCCCAAATAAGAAATAGCTGGTCAACATACAACAAGTAAAACCTTTCCACATGCATAATCCAACAAATACAACAAATGTCTCATCAAATGGACAAACATGCGCAATATTTCAGATATCCTCCTTTCAACTCAATCATGCATGCAAGAGATGGCCATCCACACTAACTATATAAGCAGCTCCTTAGTTTTTCACCCTTTTTGTTTTACACATTTTTTTTAAGCATTTTTGTTTTACAAATTTTTGTTTTAAAATTCTTTATTTTACATCTTCTTATTTTCATATTATTAATCTTTTCTAATTTTTGTTTTACAACATTGTTAGTATATTTGCTATTTTTAGAATATTTTACACTTTCTTTTATATTTTCTTTTATTTTGATGTGATTTTCTAACTTTTGTTAATAAGTGCCAAGCACAGTGGTACTTCATTTCTTGATGGTGGTATGTACTATTTTTTTATTTTATTGTTGGTGTCTAGATTCTAGCTTTTAATTTTCTTATTGATAACGAGAACATGGTTTCTTTTTCATGCAACAAGTAGTGAGTCCACAACATCCACCCATCCACAAACTCTATGGCTTTCCTTATTTTGGAAATATGCAGTTCCTTTTTCATTAATAAAACTATAATCAATTTGTGACTTTGGTAGTTTCTAGAATTGGAAAGGATTCAAAGGTTTGAGCAGGGTGTGACTTCAAGAGGATTTGGTAATCTTTGTGCCTTTCTACTTACTTGGATGCATGTGTGTTTTTATGGATTTCTTACCATTCTATTTTGACTAATAAAAGAAAATTGAATAAGTCTTTGCATGGTGTGGTTCTTATAAAAAATTATGGGAATTCAAAGCACACCCCTTAGACACAATAAACAAATACGTCTTGGCACGGTGTAGTTTCCATTTCAAAAATAAATTGATGGGAATTCAAAGCACACACCTTAAACAAAATAAATGGGCTATAAGCACTAGTTATGGGACTAGAAAGACATGTTACCCATGCCTAAAGGTCCCCTTTAACTAAGGCCCATCCTCACTTCCTACTTCTCTTTTCTTCTCTAATAAGAAATAGTGGTTGTTTTATGAAAGCACTCTTGTATCTCAAGGGCATGGACTGTTCTTAGAATGATAATGCAAAGTCACTAAACATGGTTGGTTTTGGTCTAGACTAAGGATAGGTCTTATCAAGTCATTTAACCATAAAATTTACAAGGGACTTCAGGTGACCTTAATCAAGGACACCATTCCATCCTCTCTCATCCATATATGCTTTTCATATTTCACCTCACTGCTGGTTTCATCTTCTTCTTCAATGTTCTAGTTTGATGTGTCAAAATTCTTAGGTAGTTTCTTCTAGGTTTTTGTACTTAACCTTTTGTACCCATGAATCATCCATAGGGCCCATGGACTCCTCGGTATGAAGTTATTCAAGGGCAATAAAAGGCTATGCCTACTTTGGGAACAACCCACTTGCATATCTTTTGGTTGGATTACTTAAGTTCTTTATCCTTAGACACTCTTACAATAAAATCATTTTGTTTACTTCATCAATGACATCCAATTGTGCGCATCTTCACAACATTTTTTAGTGAAACCTTTTACAGTTACTATTATGAATTCTTAAACACTCTTCAAGAATTTCCTTGCACTTGAACTTTTTCAAAGTTAATGGATCATTTATTCATGATACCCTATTTGTTAGTCTTTCCACTAACACTACTAACAGAATCAATCCACCCTAATTAGGCCCTAGGCAAGTGTAACCACTGACGAGACAAGGTACTTCGAAGCTATATGTTACACATTACACACTAATCCATGATTTTGTTGTGATTGCAGTGGGAAGAAAGGATGAAATGCATGAACTAGAAGTGAGACTATCCTCACAAAAGAAGTACCAGGTGCAACACCATGTGACAAGGACTCTTCATGATCATTAAATCATCTTCTTCACTCTTTAGCTACCATAGGAGTGGATGTTAGTTTTGTCTAGGGTGTTCTTTTCTCTTGCCATGAACACCTAATTTTGTAAAAGATTATAATCCATACACTCGGGCACCTAGGAGTCTGTTTATTTCATTTGAGCCAGTTTTTATGTCAGTCAATAATCCCATACCTTCCTAATATTTTATAAGGAACTTATTTCTTCTCTTCTTCACTTGAGGATGAGTTTTCATTTAGTCGTGGGGGTATGATGAATCATGCGTTGACTAGCTTTAATATTGGAGCCCAAGACATGATGTCAAATATTTGATATCACAGGGTATATCCTAGCCTATAAATATAGCACATGGGCTCATGATTTTCATATTATTTTTTTTCATAGATAGCAAAGCTCTTATAATTTGTTTTCTCTAGAGTTAGAATATTTTCTGAATGCCTGCAGCAGGAGTTTGAGTGTGTATGGATCTTTTTCGAGCACTGATGTACCTAAGCACAATAGTATGATAGGAATAAAAACAAACCCTTTTGATTATCCTTGCAACACTAAGAATAGACTAATTTTTCCTTAATGTATTTAATATTCATGCACTTCATTTCAATGCACTTTAATTAAGTAATTAATTTCTAGTTGTTAATGAACACAAGAATGACCACTTGAGCATATGTGTAGCACTTGGTAATCTAAAAACGCTTAACATTTGGTTGTCCAGCAATGCTATACATGCTCAGGATATATCTGGAAAGTGGGAAGGGGTACTTGTGTTAGGCTAGCTAAGTAGTAGAATAATTAGATATTAAATTCCTCTACCTTTCATTCTTGTTGTAGATGATTAAACTTACAAAACATAAAATGATAAAAATCATGTGCCTCAGTTACACTTAAACCATATCCTTAAACTTCATAAGTGTAGTTGGGAAGACAACGAATGTTCTCAACACCCATTTAACTTCCTAGAGGATTAGTGCACTAACAAACTATAGGTCCATGGAATTTGACCATATCATGTGTGAATGCTTTAGTGATTCATATGGTTGGGCATAGGGGTACCTTGCTGCTCATCACTTATTTTTCTATTTGATGATATTTTTTACACAATTCTATAGGGACTCAACTTATTCTTGGAGTTCATGGGTCTTATTTTACATTGTGATTTTATTACCCTTTAACTCCATATTTCTTACCGTTAATTCTTCTATTTTGCTTGCAATCTCAGTCACTGTACTAGAAGCCATGGTATTCCTTGCTTATGTTAGGATAGCTAATTCTTGCGATTACTTCTTTATAAAATTTGGTACATCCTCAACATCTCCTCTAAATTTTGTAAAAGAATTAGCATATTTCTTCTTTTCTTAATAGGTATTTATTAAATATTTATTCAACACCTCATTTTATGCTAAAGTAGTTCTAAAAACTATTTTGTTATTCATCAACATGTCCCCATAGGCTTCTACTCTAAAATAATGTTACATCGTAGTGTAATTCATAGAAATTAAGTCATACAGTAAATATTTGCTCATGAACACTCCTTAAGTACCCACAAAAACTTGTAGATGTGGTTATACAAGGGTATTAAGAGTAAGAGCCTCCTTTGGGACAACCCACTTATATAACTCTTGTGTTTCATATGTCATGACCAATTTAACATCATCTTATATGTGTTGGATAGTTTAGTAAACATCATTATTTCCCTACATATTCATACTCACTCATAAATTCAGCAATTCTAATCAAATCATCTCCTATACCTTAATTAACTTACCTTGCCTAGACTTCCTTAACATACTTTTGACCTTAAATCCTCAAGATTCTAAGCATCATCCATGAACAAGAACACTTTCGATGATCCATACACCCTCCACACTACCCATTTCATTAATTTTTTCCATTAAATTTTGAAAATTTCAAAGATGATATCATAGATATGATATATGAGGACCTGTGATATTGTATCTATGATGTTGCTTTGATACACACACATACTAACTATTAGGAAATTTTTCGTTTCCATCATTTCACACAAGGGGAGTTCATGCTATTTTTCTATTAGATAACGTTTACAAATCCATATCTTCATCACCACATAGCTAATTTGAGCCATTCTTTATTCCTTTTACTCACAAAATGATCATCTAAGTCATGGGTGAGAGTATTGTGTGTAGTTTCTATGAATTATGCAAAATTTTTCTAACACCTAGAAAATCAATTAAGGGTAGAAACCATAAGAGATAATAACATTTTGATCTAACATAAGCCAATAAAATTCATGTTTCTTTCCAATTGATCATTCAAATACATTTTAAAATTGATGATAATGATAAATTATCAAGCTATTTTGAGTCGATTGTTCAATTCTTTAATTATTTAATTAAGAGTTTTTCTAAATAAGGATTTTTTCTAATTTGACATATTTTCCAAACTTTGCAATCCAAATGAAAAAAGAAATTGATTGTATCTAATACTTTTAATCAAAACCCAAAAACAAATGAATGGATAGAAATCGTTAGGAATTTTTTTGGAACTTTTGGGTAATCATGAACTTTCTTATGATTATAGATGTCACCAAAAAGAATACTTGAAGCTAAGGGATTGTCACAACCATATGCAAAGAGACCCAAAAGAAGAGGAAGTGGATGAGGCATAGATCAAACTCCTTATGTGGATCAAGAGATGTAGTCATACTCAATCTATTAACCCACACTTGCAATAGGGAAAACTATGTAGGCAAATGCTAATGCACCACCAAATCTAGAACAAGGGCAACATCACACACTCTTCAATGAGTGGCTATAGTCCATCCATGAAAGTTTACTATATCCACCATCATAGTGAAACTTTGCTTTTGGCCACTCATGGAGTTCATGCCTATGGAGGTTGGCAAACAACTCTCACCAATCATCTTAATGAATGATGCATGATATTTGGAGGAAGTCCATCAATTCTAGCAAAATAAACAAGATGATGCCACATTAAAGACTAAGGGAGTAACAATGCCATATTCAGTAGAAGAAATCATAAGGGTACTAAATATACCAAATGTCAAGAAAAACATTGCTCTGATCTCCATAAGGTCCAACACAAATATAAGAAATTTATAATTATAAAAGGCATATAGAACTACAAAGAAAGAATATAGTAGATTATCTAATATGGAGAAAATTTACTTTACAATTGGGACATATCATATCTTCCCAACCAAAAGACTTAACAAAATTTCCAGCTATGCTACCAGAGGAGGTGGTATCTTAATGGAGAAATTCTAAGCTAACATAGCCCATTTGTTATTTTTGAGAATCTAGAGGAGGTTCAAAAAGAAGAAAATAGGGAAACCAATTCTTCCATTTACTTGTCTTATCAAAAAGTTATGCAGTTAAGCTAGAATTTTGGGCTATACCAATGATGTTCTCCAAAAAGATCAAAATTATTCATATGCATAAATATCCAAA
>MNCI01003850.1:98625-127349 GCA_015680685.1 Gnetum montanum
GTCGAATTGTGTGGAATTTATCATTTTTAGTGCACTAGTCCTTTAGGAAGTGAATATAGTCTTAAGGTTAATCATTATCCTCCCAATTACACTTGTAACGTACATTGACATGGTTAAGTGTAACTGACGCATCTAATTATCATTTTTTATTTTATAGTTTGGTGCTCAAAATGTAGATAAAAGAAATTTGATTAAATAATCTAAATTAACTAATTAACTAACATTTAACTGAAACACAATAAAATTTTAGGATCCTGATGCTTCTGCAGAGTCTTGGAGTTCAGGCAAGGATTTCCACAAGTATAGCATCATGATGGGCTATCAAGGCAATGCACGCATTAATGATAGACTATATAGTTCAGCAAGTTTTCTATCTCCAAGGCTAATAGGCCTTCTGGACTCTCCAGCCTATCCAACTGGACAATTGACCTGGCTGATAGTCTACCTAGAGACCACGATAGGAGTTGCCGAAAGTATTTAGGATGAGCTAAATAATTCAACAAGTTTTCTAGCGGAGAAATCTTCTATGCTATGCTACACTGCCCAATGTATCAAGCCTTGAATAGATCAATCAAGCATCCAAGATGCAAGTGGATAGCAAGTCAGTCTTCCAAAGCATTTTCCCATGTTGCAACCATCAAGCAAGCTTGCTTTGCCAATGCACCGAGACATAATAAACATCCTATGATGAAATGTTTGCAAAACAAGTCAAGATTCGGCCAACACAGGGTGCTACGCCATGAGCTTTGAGCATAGTTGGCATTTTTAACATTTTGGTTGGCTTTGAGCTTTCTAGTTGGCTTCAGACATCCTTTTGCGGGTTTAGCATTTTGGCACCTTGGCAAGTAGATTGGCAAGCAAAAGAATCCTGAATAGCACCTTACCGACTATAGTTCAGGAACCTGTGACCATACTGCTTTGTGTAAGTTGTGACTCTCCAGTATTGCATAATCAGTTGTACATCTTCCAACAAAACAAATATTAGGTTCTCAATCTTGGGGCAGTGCAATTTCTCAACCAAATCTATTTCATTATTTGTTCATTATTGTCTTATTTCCCATCATTTTTCATTATTTTACGTTGGTTAATTATCACTTCACTGGCATACCTTGTTTCTAAATCCAAACGATTACAAAAGGTTAAGTTACACCGATTAATTCCCTATCTGTTCAACCAGATCGTTCAGGGCACCCCATTTCCATTTCACTCTAGCACAGTCCTCACACAGATCCAAGGTTAAACTGTATGCCCCACAACCTCTCGGTGTTCCAACCAATAATGATTTCAGTCGCTACAGGTTTTGGTGCTAGAAGGAGAGCCTTTTGATGTCCTTTCTACATCTTGCAGGTAATCCTACACAATGTCTGTACCCCGTCACCTACTAGTGTAGACGTGACACCCTTGCGGTTGTCTACACATCATGTGGTGCAAACTGGTTGCAACGGCGGTTCCTTTGGAACCCAACAAGACTAAAAGCCTTTGATTGCTTATTGATTTCTGTGTCTCTCATTTGCGATCTCCTTTTAATCATACAAAATGATTCCCACAACCACTGTCGTTTCCACGTCAAACCTTGAAGCTCCTTTCTTGGCTCAAAATACCATAGGTGTCAAGAGACTACCTAGCCCAGTGCTGGCACCATGGTAGTCTCTTAGGCTCTGACACCTATCACCTGAGTGCTTGGCACAAGATGGAGAGTGCTATGACTTCTTCAGTGCAAAGATCTAGGAAAATCTTCCCTTGGATCACCAAGAACTCGAAGAAAAACATAAATTTTAGTTCCTTCATCATAATGGGAGGGAATTTATCCCTACCCTTGACATTACCATCCACTTGATGGACACGTATCAATGGATCTTGGACAAGCTGATACAAGTCGGTAAGTCTAGGGAGCGAGATATGGCATCCCATTACGATGAGGCATTCCAAGATGCATAGGAAGACCTAGATTTCCATTCTGAGGGTGGTGGCTAGACCTACCCTCCTATTATCCCTCCCACTGCCATCTTCTGATCAAACCCACTCTTTGCTTCTACCCCATGTATGATTACCATGACTCCACCATAGCCTACACTTTCATCAACTATGGGTAGTCATCCTGTACCCTCAGTGCACCAACATGCTGCCCCTTCAATTTCATTCCCAAACACTCTCTCTCCTCACTTTGCCCCATCGTTGTACCAAGAGCTAGCCATAGCTACATTGCCATACATGCACACTATGCCTACGTCACAATTGCATGGAGTTCTCACTCCCATTCCATCGTCTACACCTATCCCACAATTAATAGTAGGCCTAGCCCCAACGGTGGACCCCATCCACTTCTCTCCCTGTTGCGCAATCCTCCCAGATGTCAAATTATGTTCACCACCAAGTGTACCAAGTCCTGCAAGTGGTGCAACCAGGTGCGGGGCTATGGTCTGCCCCATCAATCACATAAATTACTAACTCCATAGCCCCACCAATGGCTGCCACATCATTGGCACAACCCACTAGGTGGTGGACGATCCAAGCAGCATCATTCGTAGGAGCGGCACCAACAGTGCCCCCTATGGGCCAATCCACTACCCTTCCATCGCAACTCTCATCGGCACATACGATAGTTGTTCATGCAACTTAACAATCATCTACAACGTCACCGAGTTTGGACCAAGCATTCCAACTTATCCAGACCCTCACTAAAGAGATTAAACATCTTAAAGCTACCGGTTCTGGCATGATGTAGGTCATGGATTTTTACCATGATGACCCCATCAGCCTGGCTATCCCCATACTCATGTTACCCCCTAGGATGCCACTCTCCAAATTCACAAAATATAATGGGGAGGGCGATCCCAACACACATTTAGTTACATTCAAATTCGAATCTCTATTGTTGCAACAGTGGCCACACACTATCATCCACATCTTTTCCATGTCTTTGATGGGCAAAGCACTAGACTAGTACTACGTGCTCCCACACACCTCCATCTCAACTCTGGAGGAGCTATTGACTCAGTTCATGACCCATTTCAAATATAACTTGAAGCCGGAGGTCATGATGGATTAGTTGAGCATCAAGCAAGACCTGTTGGAATCTATGCAAAGGTTCATACAGCAGTGGAGCACCACCTTGAATGAGATCTGCGAGCCTATTGTGAAGGCCCATTTGTTGGCTATCTTTAAGGGGGTAGTAAAAAAACTTTATTAAGTCAAAACTGTACTACCTAGCCCCACGCTCCCTTAGTCAAGCTTTCGCTCAGACGAAGAGCATCCAAGATGTGGCTGAAGCTACTAAAGACTCGGCCTATGTCACATACAAAAACACATATACCAAAAAGGATAAGGAGAAGGGCAAGGTCGCAACAACCACGGTGGCCACTATGGCAAACTAGGCCAGACCCAACAACAGTAACAACAAGAAGGCTGCTGTAGCAACAACATCTAGCTCAAGCAACACCGATCAAGCTTCAACATCAGCACCAGAGGGATCAACCCAGCCTAAACCCAACTTTGAGCACAAGGATCACTCCAATTACACTCCTTTACCTACCAGGCCTTCAAAACTCTTGAAGCAACTGTTAGGGGTTGGGTATATCCAACACAAGCGGATGTCGGAGGAGGCGATTAAGTGCCATAAATGGTATTGCAAACTTCTTAGGGACCCCTCCTTGGCTACACCCAATGAGCTGCAAGTTCATGAGAATTTCAGGCTGGAACAGTTCTACGATTACCATCAATTATGTGGTCATGACACAAACTACTGCTTGGCGTTGGAAGATGACATTCAACGCATGATCGATTAGGGCAAGCTTTTCCTGGATGAAAGTAGTCCTTTCTGCCCTGAAAACCAATCCATGAACATTAACAAGGACCCTCTCAATGCCAACAATGTGGGGTATATCATCAACACTATTGGCATTGACAGTAACCCAAAACCACCACAGTAATCGTTTGTGGTGCATGTGCCTCAATGTAGCACGGTGACACCAATAACAGCAAAAAGGACACCGCAACAACCATTCATCCTTAAAGTTTCCCCTCAGACATCTACCCCTGCACCTTTTGTGCTCAAACCCACACTGCCACCCATGCCAACACCACAAGCACCATTTGTCATTAGGATGCCAAAACATTCAACTACCCCCACCACATAGAGCCAACCATCTAAATTAGCCCCGTAGCCCCCCGGTTCAAAAAAATGGGAAGAGCATTCGACGGACAAGATGGCTAAGGAACGTAGTGCTTCAGGTCCTCCCAAGCCTACCCCCTTTTCCTTAGCACATGCAATCCTCTCATCATCGACAACTAATGATGATGCACAGAAGAAATCGCCACCACCTCATCCGAGAAAACAAAATCCTCAACATGAAGCTCCCCTTCCTTGGGAGATCTGTCTCCTAGGACGAATCGAGGAGGAAAAGGGTAATAGGCAAGATGGTGGGAAAGATCTATTCAATGTTCTAACCCAAGTTAAATAGGCTCTGAAACAAAAAAAACATAACGTTGAGCCTGTATGACTTGGTAATGACTTCCACTGCACACCGTGAAGCCATGGTTCACATGTTAACATCCATACTAGTTGATAAAAACATGCCGGCAGAGAAGAAAGTAATCCATGCGATCATGCTTCCTTCTACAGCTGAAGAACCACAACCATCTCAATTGACATTCCACGATGAGTCCATTAAGGATGACCCTGAAAAGGGTCAAGTAACAACAACACCTATGTTCATAATAATTTGGATCAGATAGCATAGGATCCGAAGGGTACATGTTGATGATGGGGTTGCTACTAATGTCATCCCTTTCCCCATAGTGGAAAAATTGGGCTTGGTCGATCAAATCAAGCCCATGATGACATCTTGCTTAAAATCATTTAACGGGGCATGTGTGCAAGTAAAAGGAACTGTGTGCATCAAATTTTTGGCAGGGGACTATTTGCCCACAAGTGCAGTATTCATAGTGGTAGAGGAAATGCCCAGGTTCAACCTGATCCTAGGGAGATCATCGTTGGCCCAATTGAGGGTTGTTTCCTCTCCAATACACCAAGAGATTCACTTGCCCTATGTTGGGGGGGGGGAAGTGATAATTCATGGCGATAAAATGATTCCCCGAGCCATAAACAATGTAGGAATGGAGCAAGAATTAGAGATTGAAATGTCTGAAGGCTAAGCTTCCCTTTCAAATAGCAGATGATGACATAAAGGAGTACTATAACAAGGCCCCTTGGCTATACACATCACCGAGTTAGGAAGCAGCTATGAGAATAATCGTTACTTGCATTAGCACAACTACTTCATTGCTTCCACCATGATTACTGCTTACATCAACAATACGTCCACTACTGACATTATTTACTTCTCATTCATTGCTTATGCTAGCATTTTCCTCATTGTTTACATTGTACATGTTACATCCATTTTTTGCATAATACTACGGCCCACTAAGGCCTAAAACTAGCAAAGATTTCTTTTATTGTTACAACCCCACGACAGCTCGGAATGGCCTTAAACTACCACTACAGCCCACTAAGGCCTAAAACTAGCAATTTCATTACTCCGAGACATTGACAAAAAAAAATAAAAAAATCATCATTAAGAAATAGCCCAAAATGGCCTAAAACTAGTAATGGCCCAAAATGGCCTTAAACTACTATAACGGCCCGAAATGGCCTAAAACTAAAATAAGAAGCTCCCAAGGAGCTTAAAAATAAAAATAATACAATGCATTAGCCAAAATAAAATAAATTTCCTCACATTCCATTCTTCATTCAATATCAATCAATAATGTTTATAATTTTTTTTGTAAATTCAAAGACAAGAATAAAATTTCCCACCGCTACACTATGAGTCTTCGCCCGCACCGCCATCCTCTACCTCAATGGGTACTACATTTTTGTTTGGATCCTACACAACAAAGGAAATAAAACAATCATTTAAAGCTACAACAAAGGCTATTATCAAATAAACTATGGCACGAAAAAAGGTGACTAACTCGAGATGTCCCCGCATCCGTTTCGAGTGGTATCCGATCCATGTCGGCCACAAGACATTGCTGGATCTCCTCTTCAGTGATGTTGGCCTAGTTCCTATCCCCTAGATTAGCGCTTGCTATAACTTTCTCCTTTTCTACGATTGTCCATCTAGGTGGCCCTGGAGAAGAGGTGGAAATGGTAGTCTCACCCGCAAGTAGGGTCACCTCCATTTTGGGAGATTCATTGACTGTCACTTGTTGCATGAACCTATCATAAGCCCTAGAAGCACCAATAATATCAAGGAATAGCTCATGCATATGCAACTTGACTGAAGCATCCCGATCCTATTTACGGTAGGTGGAACTTTCTAGTTTATACATGTGTTTGTGATTCTTCTATGCCTGTTCCCATTCGTAAACCTTTGTGCTATAATCCTTCCAATCTTGGTTCTTCTAGGCTAGAAGGTCCATTTGCATGCACTATTCGATTATTTCGTGTATGGCTTCATTATTGCGCTACATGACCATCCAATATCTCATGTAGTCGATGAAATTTGTACGCCAACTTCCATCGTTAGTGTCCTGGGCCAATAAGAATTTATTCCTGGACTGGAGATCCCCCACCTTAGCAATAAGGTTGGGTTTCTCCCTCTCACATTTTTGCACCCATTTCCATAGGTCTTCATTCACACGCCTGCATTCCCACAAAGAGCATGTCAAGTACAACACACATTTACTTGCCTCATCGTATATGTGACAAGGTACTTCGATCATCTCCTATGGAAATTTGGGTACAACATCAACCTCAGCTGCTTGTTTGGGGTCCCATTTGAGGCGAGAAGCTGCCAACCACACATGGAAGGCATTAGTCATAGTGACATAGTAAAATTGCAACAAGTTAGAAATTCTAGCATAGAAACTTTAACTTACCCACTTCTGGATTGATCTTCCTCAGATAGTCGATCATGTCATTGACCAGCCCCTCCATAAAGGTGAATCTGTAGTGGGTCTCGACCCACTATCAAAGATAGATCAAAGAAGGACCAGGAGTTTAGCAGTGGTGTCTGCTACATGATAAAATGTGTTAGCCATAGTGGAGAGGACTATAACAAAGATGATGAATGACATAAATGACTATGTAAAGCTCCTACCCAGCAAACCCTTAGGGGTGATAGCAGGGGGTTGCCCATTGACACACTGTCAAATAAGCGATCAAAATTACCAGCGTTAAAGTGGAGCCCCTCTCTTTCCAACTAGCCCAATAGCATAGTAGTGTCCTCAACACTCACATGCCCCTTTGGTACTGAACCATACTTAGAAAAAGGGTCATCAGTAGGGGCCCCTTCTTGATTGGCAAGGACCTCTTCCTCACCAGCTAGGGCCCTTTCTTCTATGGCAAGGGCCTCTTCTTTGTTGGCCGGGGCCCTTTCCTCTGTGGCTAGGGCCTCTTCATTCTTGCTATTCACCCTTGTTCCAAGGGCCAGAACCTCTTCCTCCCCTTTCTCTTCTCCTTCCTCTGCTAATAAAACATGATTACAATAAGCAAGATACACCAAACTAGATAAAACGCTAGACTGTGCAACGCTACCTAGAGTGGCATAGCATAGCAAATGTTAACAAAATAGTTAAACATACTTACCAATTAGAGGCTGCACTCTATGAATTTTGAGTCGTAGCTTCTTCCCCCTCTATTCATTTGTACAAGAAGGCTCTTTGGTAGGACGAGATTTCTTATGTTACAACCTTGTCGTCACTGTTTTTGCAATAAGAAATTCCCCCTTTGTCATGCTACCCATGTTAATGGGGGGTGACTCTCCCACACTATCCTGGGCATGAAAGGGATGTGTCACCCGATCCCTTGTCATTATTGAAAATGATTCTCCAATAGCTTCCAGGGGATCATGGAATCGTGTGATATGGAAAACTTGGCAAATCCATGGTTTGGAAATCTGACTACGGTCTTGTTGCATCCAGATGCCATTCTCAATGGACTACCAAGAATTCCACAAAGCATTGTAGGTAGGCTACAAAGAAGGTGTAGTGCACGTTGAAATGGGACTCAAGCTTCCCACGAAGTTTGACCATTTCAGCTTGCAAGCCTTCACAAAGGTACTTGTCCCAATTGTAGCAAGTCCCTTCTTCCATGACATCCCTCATTATCCAAGCTTGCTCCACTCCAAGGATTTTTCCTTGGGAGAGTAGCTTGGGAAAGGTATGAGCATGGAAGATGGGGTAAATCATTTTGGCCACCCTTAGCATGACCTTCTTGATGTAGATCCCCTTTCAGTCCTTAGCCATCCCTAGCCACTCCTCAATGTCCTCCTAATGATTTGCATCTTTCTTAGATTTTTCTCCTATATGAATATCATCAAAAGGGACACTAAAAATATCCACAAATAGTTGGTCATTGATTTCAAATACCACCTGTACACTGTGAACACGTGAATGGAAGCGATCAGCCTTCTTGGAGAAGGAATTAGCTAGGGAAAGCATTTTGGTAGGTGAGAAGCTTGGGTTTACAACCAAAAACATGTCCATGAACCCAGCCTCCTGAAGGTTATGGACAAGGATGGCTAGGACCCCATTGCAGAGCCAACACTATGTCTCCTCCACTTCCCTGTACTTCAAGAAGAGGTTGGTTTCGTTATGCTCATAGGTGATCATAGTGACCTCTTGGGATTCTGTCACCACTGTAACAATTTGCAAAAAAAAATAAAAATGAAAAATTTAGCAAAAAAAAAAAAAAGAAAAAACATGATCAAATCACATCATCACTTGAATAGATAAAAATGGACCCATGGTTTAGCGTACCAAGTTTAAATGGTATAGGAAATGGTGGGAGTTCCACTAGCACATCTTTAATGGTAAGCGATCTAAGGGATTCCCACTCCCTATCCAACTAACCAGCTTCCTTACACTTTCCATAAAATTGGAAATATCGGGTTGGGTAGGTTTCAAACTCAAGCCCAAATTTTCCTATTACATCGATGTGCACGTTCCCGATAGAGGAGAACTCCTACAAGGCCATCTATGCTAATGCCAAGGCATCTGTATCACCATGAAGACCATTCCTATCAATATAAAACCTAGAAATACAAAAAAATACAGTTAACACCTCTGTCTAGCGTAATATAGATTATACAACATGTTAAAACACCTTCACAGAACTCACACACCGACATAGTAAACGATTCCAGGTGGGTTCTGAAAACAAGTGCCCATGTGGCGGGCAACATATAATGTGTTATTTAAGTAAGAGCATTTTTACTCAGGCATGTCCCAGATCCAACGTAAGTGCGTCAAGCCTTTTTGGCACTGGTTGAAACTTGCTATGCCTTTGCCTCCAATCGCCCCATCAACCAGGAACTTCAAAATGCCCTGGTTTTCCCCAGGCAATAGTGTTTCTATAATTGCAGCTATTGTCTTGGTTGACAAGTGTGACCACATGATCATACTAAAATGGTGGAGGAGGAACTGTAAGAAGTCCCATGTTCCCTCTCGAAACCAAACCACCTATTGCCCCATGCACGCATGGGGAGGAGGGACATTGGCCACTAGTTCATTGAGGCAGTATAGGACTCCTACAATCATAAGGACACTTAGGATGGGCTTCAACATGACCCTGCATGACAAAGCATCAAACGTTAGCATTGTATTCAAGTGAGGTTTTCATGTAACATAGCATAACCATCCATTTACAAGTAGTGTAGCATGACCCCCTCTTTACATGTAGCGTAGCATGATCTTCCAGTTGCGAATTTCTCTTTAACATAAAATAGAGTTAAACATTATGGGCGACATAACAAAGTGTCACTTGTAGTGTAGCGTTGCCATCAA
The DNA here is from genome assembly GCA_015680685.1 of Gnetum montanum. Classification (NCBI taxonomy): domain Eukaryota; kingdom Viridiplantae; phylum Streptophyta; class Gnetopsida; order Gnetales; family Gnetaceae; genus Gnetum; species Gnetum montanum. The sequence goes on from MNCI01003850.1 coordinate 108,418, forward strand.
GCCTCGCACAACGTAACAACGCTGGATGCGTCTTACGGTTACAATTATGCAGTACACAGCACAACATAACAAACACATAGCATAACAGTTACATTCCCACTTAAGGCTGATGATTGCGATACGCGTAGCGTAGCAAAAAAAATGCATGACATGTGACATAGCAAATGAACAAGAGCAGGAAGACATGTAATAGTATAACAATATAAAAAAACATACCATTGTAATAGGCATGGAAACATGGTGAACTTGACAAAAAAAGATTTTAACAACTTAGTATTGTTTCAAGTTCAATAGCATAGCAAGGTGATAGACTACCAATATAATGGCCTAAAGGCCTTACGACATCATGGCATAGCATAATAGTAACAAAAACATTACAGCCTTAAATAGTGCAGATGAGAAAGAATTCACAGTGCCCCCACCATCCCAACCCTATCTTGCCACATGAAATAACTCATGCTACACCATGTTAAATAAGCTGCACAAAAAAATTTCATGAATAACTAAACCCTTCTAAAGGCGGTATGCTGCACCGAGCATGCGCTATGCCACTCAGATCATCCAAACCCTCACAACAAAGTAGTCATCATTCAAACAATGGTGGTTAAGGTGATATTGCATGTAGCCGTAGCATAGCATTCGTATAGCCGTTGTGGACAACTAGCAACAACAATGGCATAGCAGCCAAAATAGTGACTAAAATGATAGCAATAGACGCGAACATCATCATCATAATGGCAAAAGTAATAAGGATAGCATAGTGACTTATCGAGCTAACAAAGTCTCCTGTTGCACCTCAACGCGCACCTTTGATAGGCATCCCAGAGAGCCCTTCACTTTGTCTACCTTGGCAAGTCCTCGATGCTCGTGTTTGCCTTTGGGTGCCATTGTCTCGCTCATGGGTTGTCTTTGACCACCTACTATGCTACACTTTTTCGCTCTCTCTCTCAATTTTTGCAACCATGCTATGCTCTGAGTATGGGCTTTGGGCTATGACAATAAAAATGACAAGTTTACCAGGGGTTAAACCCCTATTTAAAGCCGATGCGGTGAAAAACCTGCCATTTTTGTATCCCAAGTAACGCAGGACACCCCGCAGCATAGCACTACTATAGCAAAATCCTATTGTAGCGTGACACTCGTTAGCAACATAGCAAGTGGGTCCACCAAATTTTGCATCACTAACGGTCCACTAAGATCTTAAACTGGCTATCCCAATTTACATGAGATCTTAATCAATAATGTAGCATAATGACAGTCCACTGAGACCTTCAACTAGCAATTCTGATTTACATGGGATGCTAATGTACAATGTATCCTAATGAAAGTCCGCCATGACCTTAAACTAAAAATTTTAGCATTCATCTCATATCTTAGACCATGTTTTTCATTGTTACAGTCTGCTACAACCTTAAACTCGCAAAGATAATGCTTCTTGCATTTTCAAATCCATTAATAGTTCGCTAAGACCTTAAATAGGCAACTTGCAAACTTTGCATAGTAATTGACAATTATCTAACGCTGTATTATTACTTTACATACATTCATTACACGTTACAAACAGGTATAACTTTACTTGGTCTTTCTTTCCATTGTGGTAGGTTTAACAAAAAGGGCCATGCATGGTGATCTACATTCTCTTTTAACCTTGACAGGTCCTCATGGTAGGCTTACAAGACACCTAAACTTAGAATCAATAGACTGGGAATCATCTACTGACAAAACTGTAGCATCCTTGGAAACATCCCCAGATTGGCCCGAACATCTAGTCCAAGCCTTAGACTTAGAGGCCAGGGATGTGACTAAGGAACCTGTCATTGAAACACCTGTAACTACATCCAAGGGGGAAATAAAGACATTAAAACTTAGCTCCCTCCTAGATCCACAAATGCAAAAGGACATATCTAAGGTTCTCCAAGACAATGTTAAAGTGTTTGTATGGTCCTATGATGACATGCTAGGCCTAGACTTGCAACTCATACAATGTAACATTGTCTTAGACCCGCATATCAAGGAAGTCAAACAAAAGGCTCAAAAAATCAAACTAGAAATCGCACTAGATGTACATGATGAAATTACCAAGCTGTATCAAGCTGGTTTCATTCACATGGTCAATTACTCAGAGTGGATGTCGAACATTGTTGTAGTCTCTAACAAAATGGGAGGTATACGAATTTGTATAGACTTTCGAGATCTGAATAAAGCAATGATCAAAGATGACTTCCCATTACCAAGTATTGATCAACTTATTAACACTACAGCTGTTCATGCTTTACTATCGTTTATGGATGGGTTTTCAAGTTACAACCAGATTCGCATCAACCCAGAGCATCAGTTAACAACTACTTTCATGACCCCTTGGGGAACCTTTTGTTATACCATGATGCCTTTTGGACTCAAAAACACTGGAGAAACTTATCAATGCGCCATGATGTACATTTTTAGTGACTACCTCTTAGAGAGAATAAATGAATAGTAGTCAAATCTAAGAGAGATATTCATCATCCTAGTGAACTAGATGTAGTCCTCAAGCATTGTCACAGGCATGACTTGCATCTCAACCTAAGGAAATGTGTTTTTGAAGTTAAAATCGGATGCATGCTAGGGTTCATAGTATCAGAAGCTGGAATATGAGTGGACCCTAACAAAGTTAAGGCCATAATTAACCTGGCACCCCCTACAAACCTTAAAAAATTAAGTAGGTTGCAAGGTAGAATACAATTTATCAAAAGGTTCATAGCAAGGTTGACCGATAAGTTACACCCCATGTAGCACTTGCAAAAGAAGGGGGTCAACTTCGAGTGGACAAAACAATGTCAACAAGCCTTCAATGACTTAAAGAAAGAGCTTTTGCACCTCCTGACTATTTACCCACCATAGAGGGATAAGTATTTCTACATCTACCTCGCCATCTCAGACACATCTATTGCAGCATTATTATGTCAGAAGAAAGATGACGGTTCTGAAATCCTGGTTTTTTACTTGAGCCATGCACTAATAGCTCATGAGGCCAAGTATAACGAAGTAGAAATAAATTGTCTTGCCTTAGTGTTTGCACTAAAAACATGGAGACACCACCTCTTTCACAACAAGGCTAACATCATATGCAAGAGCAACATACTTCGGGCCATCACAAATAATTTATACGAGAGCAGTAGTATAGCCTAATGGAAAGCTATAACGATAGAATTTGATTTGCATTATGTTGCCCAATCATTGACAAAGGGACAAGCAATAGCCACACAGCTCACAACCTCACCTATCGATGATTAGGCAATGATTGAGCCAGAGTTCCCCGACGAACATGTCAACAGCGTCAATCCTGTGCCATTACACTTTGAAGCCACTTTGCATTTTGACGGTACCTCAACTACGTGAGGTGGTAGTGCTACTACCGTCATTACATTCCCCTCTAGGGACATTCATCCTTTTTCTTACCATTTTACGTTCCTTTGTACGAACAACATGGCTAAGTATGAAGGACTCCTTAGGGGGATCTTAGCAGTCTGGGAATTGAAGATTCAACATTTAGCAGTCCAAGGCGATTCCCAACTTGTTGTCAACCAAATTAACGAAGTCTATGCTTATAAAGCTTTGCACTTACAGCCCTATTGTGACTTGGCCAAGAGTTGGCTGAAACAGTTTACAATGATAGACATCCAACACATGCCTCACAACGAGAACACCGTAGTGGATGCCTTAGCCACATTAGCATTGAATGTGCCATCACACCTATTTGAAACTTTTCCCGCTTCAATAATAGAATGCACTGATCCTATCATCCAAGTGACACACATTGCAGTTGTCAACACCACTGATACCCAAGAGTGGTACGCTAATGTTAAAGCCTATCGTTAAAACAGTGAACCCCCACATGGCTTGATATCCACTCAAAAGGATGTAGTCCAAATGCAAGCCCGGTAGTATGTCCTTATAGGAGACAACACCCTATGTAAATGCTCCTTTGATGGGATATTGCTAACTTGTGTTGGTGGGGATGAAGCAAAAAGTTTTTTTAACAAAATCCATGAGGGATTATGTGGAGGATACATAGCCCCTAAAGCTATGGAAGCAAGGATCATATGCCTAGGGTACTACTAGCCTTGCATTAAACGAGATTTCCTTGCCAAAGTTAGGACATGTGATACATGCCAATGTCATGCAAATCTTATACATGTCTCACCTACTGAGTTTCATCCTACATAGATTACGTGACCATTCCAAAGTTGGGGACTAGATATCATAGGACCCATCACACCTAAGTTTTCCATAGTACATAGCTTCATCATCACTACCACTAAGTACTTTACAAAGTGGGTAGAGGCTATCCCCCTTAGGAAGACTACATCCCAACAAGTTTGTCACTTTATCCTAGACAACATAGTTACAAGGTTTGGTCTTCCCATGACTATTGTGATAGACAATGGGCCACAGTTTAGTAGTGCGGAAACCAAAACCTTTTGCAACAACCTTGGCATCAAGAAATCATTTTCGTCACCATACTACCTATAGGAAAATGGTTAAGCAGAGGCAACAAACAAGGACATCATCAACTTGCTCAAAAATCTGCTTAGCAGTAGCAAGAGGTGATGGCATGAAAAAATCCTCTATGTGTTGTGGGCTTACCGTACGACGTGCAAAACAGCCACATGTAAGATTCCCTATAGCATTGTTTATGGATCTAAAGCAGTGTTACCTTTTGAATTGTAGGTACTATCACTTTGGATGATCCTTTCACGTGTCATGAACAAATCCCAAAATAAGAAGTCAAGGATCATTGACCTTGACTCCATAGAGGAAGAGCGTGCCCAAACACTTGACCTTATCAAATGGTACCAGGACAAGCAGTGGAAAAAGCATCGTTTCAATCTACATCAACAGTCGATCAAAAAAGCAGACCTAGTCCTCAAAGTTATTCATGAACATGTAAACAAGTTCTTACCAAACTGGAAAGGTTCATTCATAGTCACAAAAGCTTATGAGAACGGGGCCTTCAAACTGTCCTATATGGATGGCAAAGAGTTTGCAAATCCCGTGAACCACTTGTACCTCAAGCCATACTACATCTAATACAAGGTAAGGTAAGCAGATCATCTGCTATGATGTAAAATTGGCAAAAAAATGTCTGTTATGATGTAAAACTGGCACAGATAGTCTGCTATGACTATAAACTGCCACACCACGTCTTTGGGCCATGACATAAAATTGGCACCCATAGTACGATCTGCTATGATCTTAAAATGACCCATCCACTATCTACTATGATGACAAACTAGCACAGTAGTCTGGTAGGACCTTAAACTAGCACAACAGTTTTCTAGGACCTTAAACTAGCACATCACGGTCTACTAGGACCTTAAACTAGTACATCTGATGCTCTACCAAGACCTTAAACTGGGTTCGCAGCATAATGTTCTCAGTTTGCATCCACGACCCTACAAACAAGTGAGCATTCATAGTGCCAACTTTCTAGATAACATGGGGTGGGATGTTGCAGTTTCAAAATGTAGTTCACATTGTTGAGGAAACACCCTCTCGAACACATTCAATGCCACTACCCCTGGCATCTTGCTGATCCTCCAGAGATGTCAGCTGACATCTTGCTAACCTTCCAGAGCTATTACTACCATAGCTAGTCATCTTAGTGGTAGCTCCTATCGTTAGTGCCTATTGTTGGAGTCCCAGCACTATTGTGGCCCAACCACAGAGTTGCTACCCTCCAGCCCTTGCCATCATCCGAGCCCAAAAGACGTTCAGTTGTTAGGCTTCTCACCTTACAACTAAACTACATGATGTTTACCTTGGGCAAGAAATCCTGAGCACTCGCATCACCACAACTCCTAGCCTTTTCAATGCCAACCCCTTTAGTCTGCCACTACTAGAACCACTGCTAGCCTTCCTACTTTGGACGTCACATGCCTCAGCAACAATGCTCGCTACTTCAACAGTGTCTAAAGCAAGTGGAACTTTTCCATCACTATATTTCATGGTCACATTTTCTTGGTTTTTTTTCTATTGCGTTTGCAAGATATAGGCCAAGATGATGTCACACAGAGATGCATTTCACCAAGGGAGCAGAGCACTACATCGCTCCGAAGTGATCATTTCGATTAGCTTGGCTACTTGGGAGTGCACATCCTGCCCTCCCTCTTACCCCTCTCCACCTCATTTCTTATACTTGTCATTTTTCTTTTCACATCTCTTTTACAAGTTTTCCCAATGCATATAAATCCCTCCCACATGCCCAACTTCCAAGTTTGTGATGCGCGTAATGCAACTTGCCATATGGGAAGCATCTGTAGGTAGGTTAAAGCCCCACATGGATGTAACAAAACTCATCTTGAGGAGGAAACACTTGTCCTACAACAACAAGCTTGTCTGCAAGTGGACATGGCTAAATAGTAAAAAAAAAAAGAGGCATGACCAAAACAAATGGCACGATAGCTATTTCACAATGATCGTCTCTAAGTACTCCAAAAGGAAGCCTAAAAGACTAACAAAGAACGATGCCCATACATGCCAACTCCCTCACAAGCACTCCGACAAGGGACCGCACTATGTTACATCTTTTCCTTTCTTGATCCTTTTTCCCCAAATCCATCTTTTGTCCCTTTTGCTTACATGACCATCCTAGCACTTCTAAGTGTAGCAAAGTGACATCTAAGCGACTGCTAGAGAGAAATGTTAGCATTCTATTTTTCATGGTGTTTCATATTCTTTGTCGACGTCTCTCAGGCAGATCCTCCAAATGTCAACAAAGAGGGGTCATTGAAACACCATAAAATTTCAAGACCTTGATGCTGCAGCAGAGTCTTGGAATTCGAGCAAGGATTTCCAGAAGTACAACATCACGATGGGACGTAAGGGTAGTGGAGGCACTAACGGTAGACTGTACAGTCTGGCCAGCTTTCTATCTTTAGGGCTAACAAGCCTGTTGGACTCTCTAGCCTTCCCAACTAAACAATTGACCTGGCTAACAGTCTACCCAAGGACCATGATAGGAGTTTCCGAAAGTGTTCAGGATGAGCTAAACGGTTTGGCAAGTTTTTTAGCAGAAAAATCAACTATGCTACGCTATGCTACCCAGTGTAGCAAGCCTTGAAGAGAGTAATCAAGCATCCAAGATGCAAGTGGATAGTAAGTTAGTCCTCTAAAGCATTTTCCCATGTTGCAACCATCAAGCAAGCTTGCTCTGCCAATGCACCAGGACATAATAAACATCCTATGACAAAATGGTTGAAAAACAAGTTGGGATTTGGCCAACACAAGGTGCTACACCATGCTACGCTATGCAGCATAGCATAGTGTAGCAAGGACAAAATGCACAAAGGCCCCTCCACCAAGTGGCTTCTCCAATAAGAGGATTGCACTTAGCAACTCTTTGGCCTCCAAAACTAGCTCTCCCACTTAGCCCTCAGGACTCAAGAAAAATTTCCTAATAAAACATTGCAGATTAGACAAGGATGCATGACACACTAGCTGCTACGTTTTCCTATGCTACATAGTGTAGCACAGCATAGTAAGGATGCAAAACAATAGAATGCCCCAAGGATGTAGTAGGTTCAAAGGCTTTCCAGCATGGAAGACAAAGTTGCAATCGCTTACCTAACCAAGCCTCGAACAGATGCTCTCGACTTCTAGGCAAGATTTCTTTCATGACTGGTGGCTACGCTATGCTACACTACCTAGCATAGCATAGCATAGTGAGTAGTCACTTATGCTACGCCAACACACTAGACAATGTAAGTAATGCAACACTTGCATGGAGGCATTTAAAATGTTTCCAATTAGCTCCAACACTTGTTGGCAATGATCATTCTCACCCTGGCACCTTTTCCGTGGGCAAAATCAGCAAGTTTGCTTCATTTTGCATATCCTTGGTTAGTCCCCAAAATTGTCCCTATGCTTGAACCTTCTTGCAAGAGTAGGAAAGATGTAGTCCTGGAGCATAGGCTCCATTTTTTTTCATTGTTGGCATGCTTTCTAGATCTTGGCACATGCAGTTTCAGCAGTATGGTCATAGCGTAACAAGGTTCACATCCAACATCACACATCTACATAGCACAGCCATGTTTGCACCTTATGGGGTCCAAGACACGTGGCATCCAGACCACTTTTTTCTCTTGCTCTTGGCCCTATAAATACACCGACAAACAATGCTAAAAGGGTTGGCTTTTTGCACGATTGGCTTTTGAGTTGGCTTTTGGAAAGCATAGTTGGCATTTTTAACATTCTAGTTCGCTTTGAGATTTCTAGTTGGCTTCAGACATCCTTTTGTGAGTTTAGCATTTTGGCACCTTGGCAAGCAGATTGGCAAGTAGAAGAATTCTAAACACAACCTTACTGACTATAGTTCAGGAACCTATGAACATACTGCTCTATGTAAGCTGTGCCTCTCCAATATTGCATAATCAATTGTACATCTTCCAAAAAAACAAAGATCAAGTCTTCAATCTTGGGACGGTGTAATTTCTCAACCAAATATATTTCATTCTTTGTTCATTATTGTCATATTTCCCATCATTTTTCATTGTTTTACGTTGGTTAATTATCGCTTCACTGGCATACCTCGTTTCTAAAGCTAAATGTTTATGAAAGGTTAAGTTACACCGATTAAGTCCTTGTCTGATCAACCAAACCATTCAAGGCACCCCATTTCTATTTCTATCTAGCACGGCCCTCACACGGATCCATGGTTAAATTGTACACCCGACAACCTCTCGGTGTTCCAGCCACCGACGTTTTAGGTGGCTACATTAACTAATCCTAACATAAGTATCTGATCCCACTTTCCATACATGTCTTGAACCCACATATCCACTATTAGGTGACCAAGAACTATAGTACTAGGTGTACCAAGCAATAACACTACTAGGATTACCAAGTGAATACATGTTACGTTCGAAGTAGTCATACTTATGTGTGTAATCTATCTCACTTAATTATCTCATTAACATAATGACTAGAAAATATTTAATAACTAATTGAATGCATTTAATAAATAATTAGAAATAGTAAATGCATAAATAAAATAGCTAATCTATCCAAAGTGTTGTAAGGTTTATCAAAAAACTTGTCTTTATTGCTGCACACATTGTCATGCTTAGGTACAACAATGCTTGAATAAAGATCCGTACACTCAATCACTCTTGCTGTAGGCACTCGGGAAAAAATTCCAACTCTCAAATGGAAAAACTACAAGTGCTCCACTACAACTACTATCTCTACTTACCATAAATTTAGTTGCAAGTGTGTATTTATAGCAAAAAATCAAGAAAACCAACACTGCGTTGATGAGGCCTCATCGATACATGATACGATGCATCGATGAGGCCTTGTTGATGTAACCTACTGGAAATCACTCATCATACCCCCATGAATGAATGAAAACTTGCCCTTGAGTTCTTTTACAAAATTAGAAAGGTATGGGGTTATTGACTAACTTTTTTCAAACAAAAAAAATTGACTAACTTGACAAAAAATGTAGTACCTGGGTCTACAAATCCACATGTTACAAAGAATGAAGGTGTTTAGGACACAAAATTGAACACCTTGACATAACTCTTCAAAACTAGATAGTACATTCCTTGATGGTGTGAAGCTTGTTGGAGAAGGTTAGACAATCCTAGGTGGTGGTGGTTCATGAGGCTCCAAGGGACCTTCACCAGCTTCACACATGAGTGGTTAAAGTGGTTGTAGTTGTCCTGCTATTGTTGTGACTTCAAGTGGGAGGCAGAAAGAATCCAATAGTGCTTTCATTTTTTCTCCTTACTCTAGGGATCATGCATCATCCATGCAACTTCCCCAATGTGGGTTGGAATGAGCATATACCAAGGACAGGAGATTTTTGGAAATAACTTCTTTACATTGATGAACTAGGGAGTGAACTATTTGTATTCAATGTCAAATCCACTTACTGTGCCTTATAGCTCTTTGTAGTCATTCATTCATCTAGCTAGGTTCTTAATGATTGATTGTTGATCTCTGAATTGGGCTATGACAATTTCAAAGTTCAGTGTTTGCAATCTCAAGCTTTTGATTGGTGTCTTTGTGATGCTTAAACTCCACCTCATATAATAGATATGAGCTAGCCACTTGTTGGTCTAATTCTAAACATGATAGTTTGGTAGTCAACATTGCCAATTTTCATATCATAGATTAGCCAACTCCATGTACGCTATCATCTCCTCGATTTACAACTCCTTTAAGTAGATCTTTGCTTTATTGTAGGCATCAATTCTATCAATGATGGGTTGCCACATCTCTCTTCCTTGTTAGAGTTGCTAAAGGGCTTCATTCAAATTCACCTTTGCCATCTAAATTTCTTTTTCATTCACTTCCTTCTGTAGCCCAACTTGGTCCTTGTAGTGATTTTTCACTTTCTCAAATTTGAAGACCTCATTCTTCTAGGCAATGATTTTGATGGCTAATTTCTGGCACAAGGCATGCACTTTATCCATTAACAGATTGTAGTTTTTCATAGCCAATCTCCTTAGTTCAGTGTTTACCTTAGCAAGCTACTCCTACTGTTGATGAAGAAATTCTTGCATTTGATCCTTCTGAGCATCAACATTTTGTAGGCGATAATTTTGAGTGGTCAAGGCTTCATTCTCCTGGCACATCTATTCCAAGTCATTCCAAATTAAGTGTGTTTCTACTTCAGCTATGGACTAGTTGGAGATGGCTATAATCACCTCCTCCTTAGATTTCTGGAATCTTTCTTGAAGCTATTTGAAAAGTTCTTCTCTTATTATTATTGAGCTGAGGATCGCAGGATCCACAAGTCAAGCACAAAGTTTTGCAACCTTTGTGGTCAAGCATTTTTTTCTTTCTTAGGCCATTCTGAGTTGCCCCTCCTGGATAATTCATTTGCCTCTTAAGTTTTACAACTTCAAATAGGTTGTAGTGATGTTCTCTAGAAGATCAAAGATGTCTGAAGTCGATTGCTTGGTTCCCACCAATCGTTCCAGCAACTTTTCATGTTGGGCTACCTCTAACTTTTTGCTAACTGTACCTATGGACATCTATACATCTTGAAGTGTAGAAACATCTAGTATAAATGTCACAGGTGCTTTCAATGCTTTAGCTACATAGTCAACCATCACTTTAGCCATTGTCTCCTATCCATGGTGCTGCATCACCAAGATAGTTGCTCTACACATTCCTCCAACCTCACTGAGAAAGTGGTAGGATTCCTAAAGATTTCTAGGAATAGATGGTGTTGCAATAGTGACACCATCACTTACTAAGCATTAGGATTCAACCTTGCATGTAGCTATGTTCTTTAGATAGAGAAAATTGGACCACCCCTCTCCATCTAGTTAAATATTCAAGCCACATTATTAAGGTGACTTTAGGCTACTCAATACACAAATTGATTTTCCCCACTTGTTCCTACATGTTGCTCTTATTTTCTCAAAAATTGTTCTCAAATTTTCCACAAATTCTCAATGGTTGCATAGGCCTTTAGCATTTTTTTTTGAGTGGGTGGTGGTGGTGGCTGCTCCTCTTCTTGAGTTGCTATTGGAATTTTATCTTTCATGATCTTTGATCATGAGGCCAGAGGAGGATGCCTAAGGGTATCATTAAAATAGTGAACAATTCTTGCCCTTTTGCAAAGTTTTTGGATGAGGCATGGAAAGGGTAGGGTCTTTCTTCCACGTTAATTCTCCTTGAAGTACTTCTCGATCTCTAAGTAGATCAGTTGTGAAAGATTAACAAGAAATTTCTCACTTAGAGCAACACATGCTTAAGCAAAGAAGGTGATTACCTTGCTTGGCCTCATTGTTGGATTAAGGTGACAAGCTAAAATCTTGAAGTAAATTCACTTTGCCGATGTAAGCGCACGATACTCCTTACGGTCAACCTCATAGCATTGTTGGGTCCACTCCCTCTTAGCCTTAGGATTAGCTTTTGTGAATAATTTAGCCAACCATGTTCGGGTATCAAGAAACCCAAGTACTTGTGCAATAGCTTTTTCTGAATAGGACACTTGAATGTCCTTGATTTTAACGACGAATCCTCACCTTTGGCTACTCTAGAAGAAATATGTCTCTTCCAAATAACATTTTGCACTATACATGATTACTGGCCACATGGGAGAATCTTATAGTGGTGTCTTGACATCCTCTGGAGCTTTCTCCAAAAATGGTCTAAAGTTGATCTCTTGAAAAAATAATCTTTGGGTCTCTTAGGACCTGATGATGTTTAGGTAGGCTTGAGTCAAAGTTACCTCAAGCCTTGGCGTAGCTTAAAGCACTACTCCTCATTGTGATTGTTCTTTTAGCACTTCTTCTTCTGGAATCTATAAGATAAATTCCACCTTAGGCTCCTTATGAAGAGGTCCTGTTACATTGGTTTCCTCTAGTAATTCTTGGCCTTATTCTTGTTGGCCCCTTCTAGCTCTTAGTCATTTCTCCCATAGTTGCAAGGTTTTTCCTTCCTAAGAGCATTTCTATTTTAGTGCCATCTATAATCACAAGAAGACCATGGATTAGCAATCATTGTGTAACCTTAATATAATTGAGATACCTTATCTCTTAAAGAGAGTTACACTTTGGCTAAGTTGTGATTATGGCTGATTTAATTAATCCAATTATCATTTTATTTATGTATTATCATTAATAAACCATCCCAAAGGTTGTTGGAATGGTTAACTATCCAAAAAGTTGATGTTTATATGTTGTTAAGGTTATTAACCCTTTGAGGAAGTTAGAAAAATTTCCAAAAAAGTTCATCAAGTTTTCATTAGAAACCTTAAGGTTTGTGGCCCCCCCACGATAAAGATCTTACCTCCAATAAATGCAAGATCAAAAATTAGAGTGATTTGAAAAAACAATTGGGAATTTAAGAGCTCTAGAAGATTTTGGACTCTAAAAAATTACAACTCCCTCTGTGTTATGAGAAATTTGTAAAAACTTCCTAAGTTCTAGGTAGTATATATAGGCTATATGCACCACATTGATAAGGCCTCATTGATGGGAACTCATTAATGTGGTCGTCCGCATCGACGAGGCCTCATCAATGCAACTATTGACCACTGTTGACTTTGGTCAAACTTTCAAAATACAAGGAATTTTTGGATACAATTAGGATCAAATGAATGCTTAAAGAAGTAGGAACAATATGAAAACATGAGAAGATGGTGTTGAAGCTCATAAATTTGGAAGAATGGAGAAAATTTAATTTAGTGGATGAATGAAGTGAAAAATTAAGGAGCACTGAGCAATATACCTAATCGAATATGTGAAAGATAGGATTGTAGCAATGTCAAAAGTAAGGAACCTTAACTAATCAAGCCAAGAGTTATACAATTGGGTCCTCCCCATAGTAGGTTCATGCCCTTTTTTCCCTTGCATAACCTTAATTGAAGAGTCTATGGGCCCCACAATTGATTGATGGTCATGAAATGTTAAGGACCAACCTGAAAGAATCATCTCAAGAATCCCAACACATCAAACTAAGACATAGAGCATAACATAGAACCTGATAGTGAGGTGAGTTATGGTAGCATGGATGGATGATAGAGAAGGTGGAATGGATTTCCAAATTGAGGTCATAAGAAGTCCCTTATGAAATTTGTGTGTAAAATGACCTAAGATGTTTCATCCTCAATCCAAACCAAAACCATCCACTTTCAGTGACTTCGCATCACCACTCTAAGACCAATCCACCACTTGAGACACAAGAGTACATCCAAAAAATGACCACCATTCCACAAAGAGAAGGAAAGAAAAGTAGAAAGTGAGAGAGAGGGCCTTAGTTAGAGGGGACTTTTAGGCATAGGTGCATGTCATTCAAGTCCCATAACCAATTCTTATAGCCTGTTTATTTTTCCAAGGGATGTGCTCTCAATTTCCATTATTTTATTTTGTTTTTTTGAATTAGGAACCACACCATGTAAGGACTTATTTGTGTTGAAGGGGTGTGCTTTGAATTGCCATCAATCTTTTTATGGGAACCACACCATGCAATGATGTTATTTGACTTCCTAGTAGTGGCTAATTTGGAATGGTCAGAAGTCCATGAAAAACACACAAGTTCTCAAGCAAGTAGAACAGTACAAAGAGTAACGAGTCCCCTTGAAGTCAAACCCTTTACAAACCTTTGAATCCTTCCTAATTTTGGAACTACCAAGGTCACCAATTAATTAAAAATCTCTTTAATGCAAAGGAACCTCAAAATTCTCAAAATAAGGAAAACCATAGAGTTCATTGTATGGGCAAATGACATGGACTCACTACTTGTTCCATGAAAAATAAACTATGTCAACATCATTAGACATCAGAATTCAAAAATAGAAACAAGATATTGATAATCACACATTAAGGACAAACCATCATTAATAAATAGTAATAGTGGCACTATGTTCTGTGGCAATCAAGCACTCTTTATTAGCAAAAATGAGAAAATATCACACTTAATCAAACAAAAGAAAAGTAAAATATATAAGAAAATGTAAAATAGTCTAGAATCTTTAAAGATGCTAAAGATGGTATAAAATTTGAAAAATTTAAAAAATCTAATAATGTGAAAAACACAAAGGTAGAAAAATTGAGGAGCTAATTTGATGGTTAGCACAAATGGCCATATCCCCCACAACTAAGTTGGAAGGAGGAGATCCAAAAAATAGAATGTGGATGTTCATCTGTTGAGGTAGTAGTTGCACTAGCCTATCTTGGGTTTAGGAAAAGCTTTACTTGTTGAATGTTGACCATCTGCTTTTTATTTGGCTTTCAGGTTTGTAGATTATCATGGCCCTACAGGAAAAGGTTTGATCAATTATATAAGGCCCCTCCCACAATGTTTAGAATTTTCTCTTTTGGGGTACATGTGTGGGGTTCCAGCAGAGAACCTTATCTCCTAGTTCAGATTTCACTTTCTTGATTCTAAGGTAATGACATTGCTTACTGAATGCCTTGTTCACCTCATTCAAGGATAGGGCCACCAATCAATTTTCATCCAACATGTTTAGATTGACCAATCTTTTCTTTTATGCTAGACTTAGGTCAAGGTTTAGATCACAAGCTATTGAGAGTGTACAAAGCTTAGATTGGATTGAGAGTGTTGGAATTTTCTCATACACTAACTCATAGGGAGAATAACCAATAGGAAGTTTCCAAGTTGAACGATAAGCCTAGAGAGCATCATTAATGTTTATACTCCAGTCCTTCTTATATCTGCTAATGATCCATGTTAGTATTTTCCTAATCTCCTGATTGGTTACGTCTGCTTGACCATTGGCTTGGGGGTGGTAAGATGTTATTAATTTACATTCTACCTCAAGCATTGCATTAATTTTCTAAATGTGGCACATATGAAATGATTTCTATTATAAAAAATTAGTGAATGTGGCACCCCAAAATTATTCACAATATGTTTTCGTGTAAATTTGGTAGCAGTGGATGATGTACAATTAATAACGGTTGTCTCTTCTACCCATTTTGTGCAATAGTCCACTGCTACTATAATATACACCTTCTCATTGAACATGGGTGTGATGGGACCCATGAAATCAATGCCCCATATGTTGAAAGGTTCTAGTGGTTGAATCCACTATTGAGGACCTTCCATGTGAGCACTCATCCCTCTATCACATTGACAACATTTACAAGACTTGACAAACTAGTGGGCATCCCTAAACATTGTACGCCAATAGTATCCTGCCATTAGGATTTTTATGGTTGTGCATCTCCTTGCATAGTGCCCTCTGCAAGGCCCTTCGTGAGCATCTTAGAGAATATGCAGTTGATCTTTGTCAAGGACACACCAACAAATTAGGCCATTGACACACACCTTATAAAGTTGTCTATTGATTTCCATGAAGTATATGGCCTAATAAAGAAATTGTTGCTTCTTTCTAAAATCAAAGTCTTGTGGCATATCTTGAGTAAGAAGATACGTGAGGATGTCATTATACCATATTATTTTTGCAGGTGTTTGTTCACTTATTATTCCTATAAAGAGGAGTTTGTCTGGAAACTGATCAGAGAGTGGGCTCTCCTTATCTTTATTATTCCATGTTAAGTGAGAGAGGTGGTGGTCAGTAAGCACATTCTCGATCCCTTTTTGATCTACCATAGTGAGATTGAACTCTTGCAAGATCATGAGCCACCGTATGACACGAGGGCTCACCATTATCTTATTCATGAGGAAGAAAATTGCACTATGGTCCATATGCACAAATACTTTGTAACAAAGCACATAGTACCTGAAATTTTCTAGTGTGTACACCACTACCATTAGTTATTTTTTCATGGTGGTGTAATTTAACTATGCTCCCATAATTCTTTGACTCATGCAATGGATGATGCATGGACGTTTCTTATCATCCATCTATGTGAGCATAGCTCCCATGGCATAGTTAGATGCATTCATCATGATATGGAAAGGTTTGGATCAATCCAATGCTCATAGGATTAGTGTTTCTATGAGTTTCTCCTTTAATTTTTGGAATGTGTGTTCACATTCCTTAGTCCAAATGAAGGATGCATCTTTCTTTATAAGCTCTACCAATGGCTTTGTGATCTTAGAAAAATTCTCTATGAATTACCATTGGCAGTAGCTAGTGTGTCCACGAAATGACCAAACATCTTTAATGGTCTTTGGTTGATGTGCTATTCCTTAGATGATCCTTATTTTTTCTGGGTCTACCTCAATCCCTTTCTATGAAATTCAATGCCTTAGCATAATTCCTTCTTAGACCATCAGATGGCTCTTTTGCCAATTGAGCCATAGGTTTGTCTCTACACATCTTTTCAATACATGCTCAAGTTGGTCCAAGGCTTTCTCAAAAGTAGCTCCATAGGTGGAAAGTCATCCATGAAGACTTCAACATCTCTACCAATCTTTTTTTGAAAGATACTAAGGACTAAGCATTGGAAGGTTGTAGGGGCATTACATAGATAAAATGGCATCTTACAATATGAAAAAGTCCCTCAAAAACTCATGAATGTTGTCTTGGATTGATCTTCAAGTGCAATTTGGATTTGGTTATAGCCACTATAACCATCCAAAAAGCTATAATAACAATGCTTAGATATGATGTCTAATACTTGATCTACAAATGGCAAAGGAAAGTGATCTTTAAATGTTGCCATATTCAACAACTTCTAGTTGATGTAGGCCTACCATTTTTCATCCTTCTTTGGTACAATTATGAGTGGACTAACCCACTCACTATCTTCGATTGGATAAATGAACCCTACCTTGAGGAGTTGCTCTATTTTCTCTTTGACAATTTTCTTCAATTTGGGATTTAGTCGCCTCTATGGTTCTAGGCTTCATGGTCAAGTCAATGTAGATGCAATGCTAACATATCCTTGGATCGATTTCTATTAGCTCTGGATATGACCAAGTAAAGGTTGTTGACCATTTATTTACTACTTTCAATAAATTTTCTTTATGTTCAAGAACAAGTTTAGCATTAATTATGATGAATTTACCATTCTTTAAAAATGCATACTCCATACCAAATAGTAAATGTTTTAGCTCTAAGGGCTCCTAATTGAATTGATTAGGGATTTACAACTCTCCCCAATAGGTATCATCATCTTTATTAGAGAGTTGAGAATGAACTTTTTCAATTTTTTTCATGCCTTTAACATATGCACATGTTAGGCTCTTAGTTGGCTCCATGCATATTGTGCTACTATCTAGATTAGCTATCAACCACTAGCTGCCCTCTTGCTTTGTAGCTTCTACATATAGACACTTTTGAATATTTATCTCTTGTGCACATTGATTGCATGCTTTAATGTATGTACTTCTGATTGACCAAATCTTTTGCATGAAATTTCACTCATTATAGTTGTACGTGATACATGGAATATGCTTCTTCTGAACCTTGCCTAGCTCATTTTCCTTGGATATTTCTAAATATAGGTCCCTTATGTCCATTCTTGCATTGATTTTGCTTAACCAAGGTCTTTCCATAATGATGGAAAAGTCACTTTTGTAGTTGTCCACTTTGATCATCAGAAAATCAGCACGACAGGACGACCCAAAAACTATGGTACAATGTCCTCTACTAATCCCAAAGGGATAGTAATTGATTGATTTGCTAATTCTAGATGAATTTTTCTCTTCTTAATAGGTGGTAGGTTCTAGGCATTATACATGTCATGGGAAATGAGATTAACTCCAAAACCAAAGTTAAGAAGATTTTTGCATGGCTCTTGTCTAGCAATTTGTAGATAGATGAGTGGACTTCCTAGGTTAGATCTTTTTATAGGAAGATTGCCAACCATGATCTAGTTAGAAACAACATGAGTTAGCATGACAATGTGAATTCGAGGTGGCACTTGCCTTGAAAGGTACTGAAAGGTATTTGATGCAAAGGATGAGGATGATAAACATGCAGGACAATCAGCCAAACTAGGTTGTAAGGGCTAGAAAGGACTACTAGGCTGGAAGAAAAATATTTTTCTTGATCGATTATCTAGACCACTTTGTGAGAAAAATGGTTATGAGTGTACAACCCTTGTAGCATTTCATTATTACAACTGTGGAGGAATCTCACCCTGCATGGATGGAGCAAGGGGTAGCTCGGTTGAAGGTGGAGATGTATGTGCAGAGGGGTGTAGAGAATGATAAGGATACGGATATGGGTTTTTCCTTCGAGTAGATGGTGAATGTGTTTGGTGGTAATCTAAAGGGTAATAGTGATGCTGGAATGATGTATGCCTTGCAGAGCTGCTAGGCGAGATAGGTGTTGGCGACCGTTTGGGACGCGACTGCCAACGAGTGTCCTCGAACAGGATTTAGGTGCCTGCTGGTCTCTGGCAACACCAAGGCCCAGATACCTCCAAATAACTCAATAGTTAATGTGAGTATGTATGTGTGCTGTTGCGGCATGCAGTTGTATGAAATGTGACAATTTCATTGTGTGTGAACTACAAATGACTTTACTTTAAAGAGATTCAGCCAACTTT
>MNCI01003851.1:19119-33245 GCA_015680685.1 Gnetum montanum
GGCACAATTCTGAGCCATAAAAAGTTTGCAGGTGCTGGGCCATAGGGTATCAAGTTACAGTTGGAATTGAGAACCAAAAGGCAGGCAGGACTCTCGTGACTGAGTCTGTTCACCTCGAATTGTGATAATATTTTGGTTGTTTCCCTGCGTAACGCCATGATTGGCATCCGTGGTTGTTGTTTTGTACATAAAGTTTGCTGGCATGTCTTGCACTATTAAATTCTCCGCAAGACGTCCTTTCGTGGTAGGACCGTCATTCGGGGAATTCGTACTTCAATTATTAAACAGTTAAAACGTAGCAAACGGGAATCTGCACCGACTCCTAGTCAAATTAGTTCCTTAGAGTCAACTTTTTCTATATCTGGAGGGGCGCTATTTCATAAATAACTAAATCTATAAATGTGGATCGACACTTATGTGAGGTTAGCACAAGATTAAAAATGTTTACAAGGTTGTATTTGGGTTATTTAGGTAGTGTTGATGCTTAAAATTTCACAACAAACATCTTTTGATAACTTGTTTTAAGAAACTATTGGCCAAAGCATCTTCTATATGGGTATGGAAATTAGGAATAGTTTTAGTTGGTGAGGGCAATGTGATGTTTAACTTTTAACATGAGATTAATTTAAATTTAAAACAATCTTCAGACTGAATAATTAATTCAAGATAGCTCTAGCTGAATTTCATTAGCTTTCTACATATGGTATTAAAAAGAATTATTGTGCTCTTGCAAGCACGATATTGGTGAACTTAAACATTATGGCTTTGTTATGATTAATACACAAAAGTAAACATTTCATAGATATGAGAAAGCTAAAAGTAAATAGAAGGATGTGAAATAAATGATAAAAAAACTTCAATATTGTGCAACAAATAAAATATATCAAAGTAGTAGATAACAGAATGATAATATAAATAAAAGAAAAGTATCAATTCTCATCAAAGTTTTGTAACAACCAATGACACTTCTTAGAAACAACTTTCAAAACTATAGACACTAACAATAAAGCAAAAGACAAATCAAGGAGGGACAACTTAGTTCTCAATAGAGCTTCAAATGTAAACTGCAAGATGAATTATTGCTTGTACAAGCTTGCCTATATGTACTTCCACCAACAAATCCTTGCACTAAGATTGTTGCACTGTCAATAAAACCTTGAAAAAATCCTCATTGAGATACTGTTCATAATTTGTATTTTCCTTCCAGAGACCTAAACTGATCAAGATAATCGGGGAAAAGGGAAAAGGATATGGGGAGAGAAGATTATAGTCTTTTAAGGGTTAGGTAATGACTTTGAGTTGGGTAGGAAAATTGAACAAGGTAGAGGGTTGAAAATAGAAAAATTGGTTAACTCTGAAGTTTTAGAACTCTTCCAATGCTGCCTTCCCCTTATCCACTCAGATCCCACCAATATGATCCTTGATCCTTCCATTTCTTCCTTGATTTCCTTCCATCTACCTATAGTCTTGCTTTAATCTGCTTTTTCTTTGATTGTAGCCAAGTTCCTCCAAATTATTTGATTCTATTGAGCACTTTAGATTCTTCATGTCCTCAACTTCTGCTCCTACAACAAAACAACACATGAATAGTAATAGTGCTTTCTTAAAAGGAAAACCCAAAGATTATATTAATATCAGGCAATCAACGATTCATCTTATGATGTAATAGTCCATTGGGGAAGTTGAAATGTCAATAAGTAACACACACTCATATCATTAAAAAAAAACAAAGCAAAACTCTCAGTCATCATTTCCATGTAATGGAGCATTAAAAATGTTAATAATACACATCATTCAATATATGTATACAATTAAAATAATCATAAAATAAAACTAAAAAAAAGAAGAAGATGCAAGCGACAACATAACAAGGTTGCACCATGAAATCTAGATTTACAATTGACATCACCAAAAACTCCACGTTGGGGTCAAGCATCACTGTAAGCACATTGCTTTGGAAAGCTCCACTATGGCCATTACTATGGACCTTTAGGGACAAATCCTCACTCCTCTACACTCTTTACAAAGATTCCTTTTGAACAACCACCTACACAATGCATTATTCTTGCACTAGAAAACCCTGCTCATTTGAAGATTATTGATGCATAAATTTTGGTTGCACCAACATTGAGCATTTTAGAAGACTATTGCCTAGGGTGCCTTCTGTATGGGTACGAAAAACTAGGAATAGTTCACACTAGAGACGGCTATGTGGCCTTTTGAAAACAGCAAATCAAACTAAAAAATTGGGGAATTTTAAAAAATAGTTTTTTAAAATTCAAGAGTACAAAAAGTAACTAACATGAATAAATTTTCTCTACTCCCGTTGATGCTGCTAGTTCATCGCTACTGATGGTGTTCATTGTTGAGCAGGAAGACCATGACCACCGCCTGAGGAGGGATAGATAAGAAGAGAGACTGCCGTAAGAAGATACTGCCTCTTTGGCAGTACTACCGTAGTTGCTACAATATGAGAGGAAGACTACCTGTGTGCTAAGAAGCCAAAAGGGAATATGAGAGAGACTATTCACTATTCTGCCAACCATATGCACTGCCTAGAATGCCACTGTCGTAGAGAAAAAGAGGGAGTGAGGAGGAGGGGAAGAGAGAAAGAGAGACTATGTGTCACAATTTGCATGGGGTAGGAACTGTGGTTGCTCAAAGCCTGCTGCCATCTGCCCTCCTTCTAGTGCGAAAAAGGTGTTGATTCATAAATTTTGGTTGCACCAACACTGGGAAAGAAAGCTCATTTTTGGAGACTATTGCCTAGGATGCCTCTTGTATGGCTATAGAAACCCAAGAATAGTCTCAGCTAGAGAGGGCTATGTGGCTTTTTGAAAATAGCAAATCAAACTAGAAAATCAGGGAATTAAAAAAAAATTTTGAAATTCAAAAATACAACAAGTAACTAAAATAAATAAATTTTCCCTAGTCCCGTTGATGTTGCTAGTCTATCATTGCCAATGGTGTCTATTGCTAGGTAGGAAGACTACAACCACCACCTGAAGAGGGACAAAGAAGAAGAGAGACTGTTGTAGGGAGGTGCTACCTCTTTGACACTATTGCCGCAATTGCTACAATGAGAGAGGAAGACTACCTACATGCCAAAGAGCCAAAAGGGAATGAGAGAGAATGTTCACCATTCTGATAGCCACATGCACCACCTAGAACATTGTTGTCATAGAGAGAAAGAGGGAGTGAGGAGAAGGAGAAAGAGAGAAAGAGAGCTTGCCCACTGTAGTCTACACAAGGCAGTAACTACAGTTGCTTAAAGCCTACCATCTTCTGCCATCTTTTGTGCTCCATCATAGAGAGAAAGACCATCCACCACATTTGCACCACCGAGACAAGCCGCTGTCCCAAAGAAAATGGCATGTCTCGTGTCCTACACATGGGCTACACTGTCTGTGTTGTTGCAAACATAAAGAAGAGAGAGAGAGCCCTCCTCTTGTTGTTGAAGAGACCCACCCACTATTTGCAAGCTGAGAGACTACTCTTGATGCATCTCTAATGTGCGCAAATTGTCAGCCACCATTGTCAAGCTCAAAAGAAAAGAAAGAAACCATTGCCTATTGGTTTCTTGGTTGTTAATTCTCCTAGGCCCTACCAGGATAACCAACCCCCAAGACTAATAGAAAGAGCCCCCCCAAAACTATGTGCTAGAGACTTTGATTTATAGTTGCACATTGGGTCATTGTAGTAAGTGGCATCCTTGTAACACTAGCCACCACTGCTGCTATGAACCCATCAATTTCAGGCATCACCCACATTTATGATGGCAACCATGTTCTACTACCATTACCCATGTTTGTAGGCCGCTATAGTAACTACCAAAATGCTACACATTCTATGGTAATCACTGCCATGAATAGCCACCACCTTCATGGGCCATTACCACCATAATGCTCACCTACACCATGAAATGTCACCTCCAAAGGTAGAGGATGTGGCCATATAAGTAATCTCCTCCAAAGGCAGAGAACATTCCCATGTAGTTCATCGACCACTTTCGCAACACCTAATCCAATAAATTTGTCATTTTTCAAACCTTATTTTAGTAATATACAATAACTATTAGAAATCCAATAGATTCATGAATTAAAAGATTTTAATTTTATATTAAGAAACTCAAAAGAAATGTGTGCAACAAAGGCAATAGCTTGGAGTAAAAAGAATCAAAATGCATTCAGTTTATATTAACATTATCCATTCTCCAAGGCATTAAACAATATACCAAAATATTAGCAAAAGCTTATGAATGGTAAATAAGGCATAAATAGGAATAAGATAAAAATAGAGTGGCAGAAGCACAAAATAGGAACTTTGAATTACTTTTAGACTTTTGTAGATGTCCACGGACTTGGTTAACTTCCATTATACAGAATTTTACTTCTATTGTATGAATTGCCAAAAAAAAACAAACAAACAAACAAACCATAATTCCCTTTGCTATTTGATGAGTTGCGATATCGCGTCCGCCCCTACGATATCACGTTCGCTGTAATGTCTATAAATAAGAGGCGGCTTTCCCTATTTTAGGCATCTAGATCTAGATCCTTAGCCAAACTCTTGCAGTTTTACCATTCCAGAGTTAGAATAATTTCCATGTGCCTGCAATAGGAGTCTTAAAGTGAACGGATCTTTATTCGAGCAAATTATACCTAAGCACACATTTGTGTATGGAAATAAAGAGGAACTTTCTAATAAACCTTGCAGCATGTGGACTAAGCTAAATAGGAATTAATTAGTGTTAAATGTTTAAACGCTTTCCTAGATAATTAATCTCTCTCAATCCTTGACTCTCTTAGTTAAGTGCATTCAGTACGACCGCTTTGAGCACGTGTGTAATGCTTGGTAATCCAGTAATGAGTAGCGTTTGGTAATCTCAGTAGCATTGCACTTGTTCAGGGTGTCTACGACAAGTGGGAATGGATACTGATGCTAGGACAATTAGAACTTAGTAGCGAATAGTTAAGCAAAGTTAGTCACTTAGTTCTCTTCACCTTCCCCCATTAGCATAAGACATTAAAAAGAGAAAAGATATAAAAATCATACACCTTAAGCTTACTTAACCATACAACTGTGACAATACAAGTAAGTTTGGGAAGACAACAATTGATTAACCTTAAGTGTTTCATTAGGGTGCGTAAGCACTTAGTCCTTGGAGTTTGACTAGATCATGCGTGAGACGCTCGTATTCGTATGGTTGAGTGTAGGGATACCTTGCCACTTATCATTGGCACTGTTGCCGAAGACTTAGTTGTTTGTGTGCTACGTAGAACATAGAAGATCATTCACATTGTTGGGACGCTGGAACGAATCCTTAGGGTTGATCAAAAGAAAAATAAGATAACAATAAACAGCACACCGAACAAGACAAAAATGTCTTCTTCTTCACACAAAAGCACTTCACCACCTAGGAACAACACAAGAGACAATCTACGACACAACATACATAACCAAAATCCACCAGTTCCTCAAAAATTCTGTGTGGTATATATTCATCACGATGAGTATATACTCGACTTTACCTTTATTCTCCATCAAGATGAACAACTGCATTGGAGAGACTTGGAGGATAACATAGTGTTGCCTCCAGATCGAGCAGTCCCCAACATGCTTCTTCATGCTCTCGCACGAATAGGCATGTCATAGTTATATGCAGAATACATTGCATGTGGTTACGACACAAGGGACTACCATCCCACAGAAGCACAACATCAACGGGAATTGCGATAAGAGAGTTATTACACCTCTTTGAAGGGCAAAGGACCCCATAATGCTCCACCTGTTTTAAGCGAATTTGAGGGTGGTGAACCTTTTTCAATAGGTTCTCCACAAAATGATGTTCCCCCTCCTAACGATGGTGAGGAGGTGGTGTATCAGAACCTTCACTCGACGATTCACAACCCTGGTTCTAATCCCCATGAACACCAAGTGTTCAACGAGGGAACACAAACACATGATAAGGGTAGGCATTCTGATCGTTAGCACGATCAGGGCCGAGACCACCGAAGAGAAGATAGGAAACATTGTCATGGCAATAGTTCTCCTTCTTCTTCACCTTCATTGTCACATTCACCCTCTCTTTCAGTATTAGGATGCAGTCATAAGAAGCCTAACTGTGAGGATAAGGGTAAACAAAGTGAGAAACCTCAACAAGAGAGTCAAGAATGAGGATGAGGACATTCTAGAGAATCACGACATGGAAGAAGGGAGAGTAGGGAACTACGTAGACATCACAGAAACTATGAAAGAAATGACCATGAAAAACCCCTACTTGCAACCCGAATCATGTTAGACATCACGGAGGCTGTAAGAATTCCCACAAGGCACCAAAAAGATAGCAAGATCAAGAGGTTAGAAATGAATAATATCCAACGATTTGAGGGGGGATACAATGCTAATCCTCAAAACAACTTACAAGCATTTCACGATGCATGTGCCTTGAAGAACATCAAGAATGAATGGAAAAATAAAGTTGTTCCCAAGGACACTAATGAAAGAAGCAGAAAGCTGGTACCATACCTTAGAACCGGAATCCATTCGAAGGTGGAGTACGATGCTAGAACTATTTAATGATAAATATCAAATGTAGTCTCGGGTGTCCAACCTGCGAAAGAAAATCCAAGGATGGAAGCAAGGAAATTACGAACCCTTGGATGCTACCATGGGCCATTATTATGCACTGTTACATCATTGCTCGGGCCCTGGTTACGCACAATATGATCAACTACGCCATCTCGTAGATGGACTTAGGCATGAAACCAAGAGAACCCTTGGAACATATGCCCAAGGGAGACTATCAGAGCTTAGGTTCCATCAGGTTCATATATTGTTGGAGCAAGTAGCCAACAAATAAGGGGAGCTATGTAAGAGAGAAAGTGCAGAAGAGTACAACCACGATCCTTCCCTCCGAAAAATGGGAGTGAGATTCTGTGAGGAGGAGGAAGAGTCACCACTCGAAGAGATGGTGAATAGGAAAACCTTGTCACTCCAAAAATTAACAATAGAAGTGTTAGCAAAGGTAGATCAAATGTGGGACTCCTTAGACAGTAGATTTAAAACCGTTCTCAAAATTGTAGAGGAGTCTAAGGAGCGAAGTAGTGACTATGACAAAAAGAAAAAGAGGGATTTGGACCATGCACGTAACAAAGGTAAAGGTAAAATGGCCATCACTAAAGAGGTTGTGGATTTTGATACAGAAAATGATGGTGGATGTGAGATATGCTAGTATGACCATCCTAAGGGATGTTGCCCAATAATCTCACATTCGCAAGAGTCTAGGGTGTATGCACCTAACCCACGACTTAACAAATAGCAAGCATGCCGAAGGTTACCTTATCCCCAAGGTAACCCAAGGCAATTCCACCAACCTTTAACATATTACCCAAGTGGGACTCCACCACAACCTATTGAACAACACCAGCAGTGGCAATACCCACAGTCATGGGGGATGCCACTACCAAGGCAACAATACCCTTACTGGCAACCGGACCCATATGGCTACTACGTGCAGCAACCAATCTCTCCACGTGACTCTATTGGTCACGTGACACCACAATGTCACTACCAAGCTTAGGAGTATTATAGGACTCTTTCTCCTAGAAGAGAAAACCCACAAACATACCATCCTCCAAATCCATTCGCAACTCTCACATCGATAGCTCCATTACCACTCACTCCAACGATGCAAGGGGAACTCCCCAGTCAACCGCAGCAACGTAATGCTACGAGAGCTATAAACCTTCAACCCGCTACTGGTTCTGACAATTGTACAAATAGAAAACCATTCTTCAGAATCAACAGTCCAACCAAGCTCTCACAACCATAGGCGATTGAGCCTTTGAACACTTCTCCATCAAATAAGGCTTCGGAGCTCCCTTCAAATTAAAAATAGAGCTCAACACATTTGGTTATGTTAAAAAATGCCATAATTGATTGGATTAAGGATGGCCACCTTCCCAGGAAATTCTCTAATCCTGGGAGTCCTTTAATCTATCTCCAAGTTGTTGGGAATGAACCATGTAAAGCTCTTCTAAACTCAGGTTCTAGAGTTAACTTAATATCACAAGAGATGTATAAAGCCTAGAACCTACCTCCACTAAAGAAGAGCAATATTTTATTAGAGCTGGTTGACCAGTCCATCACTGTTCCCTTGGGACTGGTGGAGGACATTGTTACCACTGTGTGTGGTTGGTCATACCCAGCTGATTTCCTAGTGATACAAGTAAAAAATGAAAAAGGGGACTTCCCAATAATAATGGGGATGGCATGGCTCAGTACCATAAATGCATGCCTAGGAATCCATGATCTTTGCCTAGAAATATCTAAGGAAAACACTTTTGGGAAGATTGAGTTGAAGACAGTTCCATGCATCACATATAGTGATATAGGGGGTGATTACGTACAGGAATGTTTAGCATTGCCTGCATGCAATCGGTGTTCCCAATAAATTAACATACAAAAATGCATATATGTAGCAACCAAACAACAAGAAGAAACCCAGTGGTTGATAGCTAATCAAGAGAGCAACTCACCAACATGCATGAAACTAACTGGGGGACCAACTTGCACCCACGTAGAAGGCATAGATGCACTAGAGCAAGAGTGTCACCAGCTTCCAACCCTTAACCTAAAAACATTAATTGGGGGAAGTTGGAAACTTCTAAAAAATTCAAATAAATGCTCCAATAGGAGAATGCTAGTTGATGTGCAATAGACCAAACCTTATCATGAATATACAATGGTCAATGCACATAGCACATCTGAGAGAGGACTACCTTGCTCATTATTTCGGATCTCCTCCCTTCAATTTAGTCATGGGGGAGATGGCCACCTATGCTGATCAATCAAGGCCCTCAGTTCCTTTTTAAGTTTTTTTTTACACATTCTTTTTTACAAATTTCTTTAACTTTTCTTATTTTTTTTTGCAACATCGTTCATACTTTTTCGTTTATTCATGTGTTTATTCATTTCATTAAGTTTGTCACCTAATAAGTGCTCCTAAAGATGGTATGAACTGTATTCCATTGATTGCTAATGTTTGGTTTTTACCTTTGAGTTATAATGTTGATACTAAGGTGTGGTTCTTTCGATATAATAGGCAATGAGTCCACATCATTCATATATCCATAGTTTTCTATGGTCTCTCTTGGCTTGGAACTGTACAGTCCCTTTCATTAATAATAAGAACTATTAACGAATCAGTGACTAGGAATTTCTCAAATTAAGGAAGGACTTAAGGATTGAAAAGGATGTGACTTCAAGGGGATTTGATGCATTTGTGTTGGCCATTCTCTTGGGTGCTTGGATGTTTTCTTCTTGAGTTTTCCTTAACATTTCGACACTACTCTAGTATCAAGAAGCTGAGCTAATAAAAATAATAAGTCTTTGCATGGTGTGATTTTCAAGCAAAAAAAAAAAAAAAGTGAGAATTCAAAGAAAACCCCTTAGACAAAATAATCATTTAGACTACAAGCATTGGTTATGGAACTAAAAAAACATGTTTCTTCTAGCTAAGACCCTTTCTTGCTTCCTACTTTTGCCTTTTTCATTTTGTTGAAATGGTGGTGACTCTGTGACAGAGGCATTCATGTTCCTTCAGGAGGATGGATTGGCTAAATGTATTAATGCGAAGTCACTGGATGTGGATGGTTTGAGGATGGATTTGGAATGAGATCTACTAAGTCACATTAACCATTGACACACAAGGGGCTGTATACCACCTTATTCTTGAGACTCCATTCCATCCTCTTCTTTCCATCCTTCTTTCTCCATTTTTCATCTCATTGCTGGTTGTATCAATAGTCCATATTTTGGTTGATGCATTGTTTTCTTTTTGGTAAATTCTTGTGGTTAAGACTTTAACTCTTGCTTCCAAATGACATTTCTAGAGCCTACAGACTCTTTGAATGTGGGATTGTCAAGGCATTAAGGGCATGAGATTGCTTTGGGGAGGACCCATTGGCATTCCTATTTAGTGCATCAATTAATTTCTTTCCCTTAAACATTTTTGCAATCAACATTTATTTTGTTCATTTCCATCCTTGACATCCATTTTATCAGCATGGTTGTTGTTTCTTTTTCTACGTCTTTATTATTCCTTATCTTCTTCCATTCTCTCGCTACCAGAGGTTTGCTCTTAGTCATGGGGGTCCTGGTCCAATTTTTTCGATTTCTCTTAACCCCTACACCTTGGGTAGTCACCAATGTTATATCTCCAAAATCCACATCAGCCATATCACAACTTAGCCAATGGACCTTACATCAAAGCAAGGTATCAACTGCATCATGATTCATTTATCCTTGCTAATATAAGACTATGTTGTGTGTGTAGATGGCAATCATACAACAATGGATTAGATCTGGAGGGAACACTCAGAATGGACTAGTGCTGGAGTAGTTATGCAAGGAACAATATTGATAGCATGCTTATGGATGAACAACGGAAGGTGAAATCTTAGCATCGGTACCAACATACTTCTTCTTTTCTCTCTCTCTTCTCTCTTCTCTCCTAGCTGCCAAATAAAGCTGGATGTCAAATATGTATAGTGTTCACTCTTTTTGTCATGAACATGAATATTTTCATGTGTTGTAATAATGATCCATTCACATGTCACTTCATTCAGCATTAGTGTCATTCAAGTCAATAATCCCATACCTTCCCAATATTTTGTAAGGAACTCGAGGACGAGTTTTCATTCAATCATGGGGATATGATGAGCCGCAATATCACTTACGTGATATCGTAGCCCTCCGCAATGTCTATAAATAAGAGGCGGCTTTCCCTATTTTAGGCATCTAGATCTAGACCCTTAGCCAAACTCTTGTAGTTTTACCATTCCAGAGTTAGAATAATTTCCATGTGCCCACAGTAGGAGTCTTAAAGTGAACGGATCTTTATTCGAGCAAATTGTACCTGAGCACACATTGGTGTATAGTAATAAAGAGGAACTTTCTGATAAACCTTGCAGCATGTGGACTAAGCTAAATAGGAATTAATTAGTGTTAAATTTTTAAATGCTTTCCTAGATAATTAATATCTCTCAACCCTTGACTCTCTTAGTTAAGTGCATTCAGTACGACTGATTTGATAACATTTGTAATGCTTGGTAACCTAGTAATGAGTAGCGTTTGGTAATCCCAGCAGTGTTGCACTGGTTCAGGGTGTGTACAGCAAGTGGGAATAGATACTGATGCTAGGACAATTAGAACTTAGTAGGGAATAGTTAAGGAAAGTTAGTCACTTAGTTCTCTTCACCTTCCCCCATTAGCATAAGACATTAAAAAGAGAAAAGATATAAAAATCATACACCTCAAGCTTACTTAACCATACAACCATGACAATATAAGTAAGTTTGGGAAGACAGTGATTGATTAACCTTAAGTGTTCCATTAGGGCGCGTAAGCACTTAGTCCTTGGAGTTCGACTAGATCGTGCATGAGATGCTCGTATTCGTATGGTAGAGTGTAGGGATACCTCACCACTCATCACTATTATGCCTAAACACTATTAGACATATCATCTTCCATGAGAATGAAATTTAATTCATGTAATAGATTTTAAATTTCTCAAGCACAAGTAGTATTTTGCTCGCTATGGTAGACCAAATGTTGATGAAACATATAAATAATCTTGTGATAACAAAAATTATAAGAATATATTGTTTATTATGTTAGCAAAAAAAAAAGTACCCACTAGAAGAATAAGCAACATTGTTTTCCCTGCAATTAGAAATACTTTGCAAATGAGCACAAAATGCTATCAGTAAAATTACAATAAATAAAACATGTCAATGTATATATGAATTGAAGAAAAGTTATAATCTACCTAAATTAGTTGTATGACTAAACACAGAATCTTGATTTGTCTTCACTTTTGTATGGGTTTGGTTTTATGAAGCCTGTAGCATAATGGGATAGGTATCATCATTGTCTTTTAAGGTTAAGGTATTCAAGACACATGAAATTTTGAAACCATTGTTAAAGGCTACTATTGAAACTAAATTTTTTACATCCAAGAGCCTATGACTAGGAAGGTTTAAAAAATGAAGGGCTTACGATTAATAATAATTGGTTTCATAATTATCGAGGATAACTCTAACTATTACTATTAAAAGTGTTTATGTTGTAATTGTTTAGCTTACTTTACTTTATCAATAACACCACAACAGATTATTTCCATGATGAGAAAACTCATAGAATTTTTGTGTGTGTGTCATGGAATCAAAAACTATTAAACATGGCCCCATGCCTAGCATGGGCAAGGTTGACATCAACACTTAGCCCCCAAACTTTAATTTCATGTAAGTGTAAGGGTAGCAAAAATCATGAAATTTTAAGATGATGCAACAGAATTGAAAACATCAAAAAAACATAGACAAATGAGAATTCAAAAGCAAACTATAGTGATCTAAACATGATTAAAATAACCATATAATGAAAAGAGAACTAGACGTGGGTCACCCAAACCACAACATCTTATTTAATTAAAAACTAAATATATAATTCATTATATATATATATATATGTGTATGTGTGTGTGTGTGTGTGTGTAAAATAAAAATATAACTAAGATCACATTCCTAATCTTCTTATAAGGCAAAAGCCAATAGTATGTGAACTACTTTGAGCACAAGATCCATACTAAAATTAATGAGAAGGATAGACTCACATTAGATTGTGGCTAGTCACAACTTTCAAATTTTTCCTTGGAAATTTTTTTGACATTGAGAAAAAAAATGAATAAAAAGGGATTATTTGCCCCTTTTTTTTGGGAAAATAGGTTCAAAAGGGAAAATGGAGGTTAGGCTGAGGATAGCTAACAGATCCCATCACACTCAAGAACTTATTACATTACTAATGAACATGGTCCTCATTCTTTTTTTTAGGATACTTTGTCCATGGTGTACTTCATTCTTAAGGTAGGAATTCCAACACGATTCTGGCCAATTAGCTACACTGCCAATGAACACGGTCTTTTTGGAAATTTTCCCATGGTTCAGTTCAACCCTCATGTATGTGCATTTGATTACAATTTGATGGCATCATAGCAGGTCTCCTAGGTGGCTAAGGGTTCTCAAGTAAAGATAAACACACTTCACCCCATGGTTCACAGGGTAGCCATGGATCATCACACTTGAGGGCTAGGGCTTATGAGAGGGAAATGGGATTTTTCAAGGTCACCTAGTGATTATGGCTAGCCATTCTCCAACATCACCTATCCCACACTCACATGATCATGATGATTAGATGATAAGTTAGAATAAATCTCATGCTCCATAATCCAACATAACTAAAGAAACTAAAACCTTGAAAAAGACTGAGAAGGATTAAAGCAATATTGAAATATATAGTATAATAGAGATTTATGTAATAGTAATAAGAAATATTATATAAAGCATTATACTAACATTATTTTCCAATGGTGCCGTGATGACCCAATGCCTAGTAACTCAAAAGAGCATAATGATTACTAAAATCATATGCAAAGAAAAAATCAAAACAATATGCCAAGAAAGAAATGATGGAAATGCAAAGAAAATATGCAAATGCCACTATATGAAAATGAAATGCATGGCAAAGAGGAAGAAAGCATGCAACTAAGAATCTATCAAGTGTCCACATGGGATACCTGAGTAGAAATTATTCAAATGAAATGCATTAAAATTTCTATGTAACCTACATCGTTGCAAATTAGTAATTTTTTATACATTAGGGCCAACGATGTCTACAATTTGGAATGGGCCAGACCACATAGGAGAAAACTTAGTTTGAGAGTTGGTCTAACTAGATGCTCTATCCCTCTTGATGAGTCATGAATTTGCTGGCTATGATATTGTAGCCGTGATATTGCAACCATGATATCATAGCAGCTGTGATATCGCATTCGCGATATTGCATACGCGATAGCGTAACCTAGCTGTGATATCGCATACGTGATATCACGGCCTACCTCAATTTCTATAAATAAGAGGTGTCTTTCCTTGTTCTAGGACTTAGTTCTTAGTTCCTTACCCAAACTCTTGCAGTTTTTCCTTCTTAGAGTTAGAATTATTTCTTAGTGCATGCCCGCAGTGTGGTGATTGTAATTGTACAACATCCTTATTTGAGTGTGACGTACT